>JAWPHD010004770.1:0-179087 GCA_037043455.1 Cyrtodaria siliqua | reverse complement strand
CCTCGCATCTTAATTGATGCATATTTAGATTATCTCCCCCTAGTCCATTATGTAATCAAGGGTAGGTAACTCCACCTTTGTGTCTTAACTCATACATTTTAGATTATTCCCTTTTCAGCCATTCATATATACAAATAACGGCTGGTATTAATAAAACATGTAAGTGAATGTTAAACAGACCAAAAAAAATCAAGTTTTTATTGATTATATATATGACTTTCTGTTAAAGTTTGGATTGTAAGTAGCAAAAATCCGCCTGAGGACCCAATTGAAGATTAGCTCAACACTAATTGAGATAAACCTCCTCATTCCAATCTCCTTGATAGGTTAATAGACCATTACATGACGGTTTAGGAGGCAGGCGGGGATTAGCGTGACATCAACCTAGGGCCTTTTTAACCTCTGCTTTTTTTTAAAAAATAAAAATTGACATACTTTCATAGGTTTGTATGTTAAATTAAATGCTAAAATTCAATACTTGATTGTCATTATGCCTAAAGCATACATTTTAATGACGTTTTTCCTTAACAACATTCCCCTAAATAGTGAAAATCACGCTGCTTTTCACCCAGTTTTGACAATCTTTCGCATTTTTTCCCCAAAACCAGCAGACTGTGGGCTTTTCCCCAATTTTCACAGTTAAAAAACCCTGCATATGCTATACGTACAACTGATCAATTATGCTCAGAAACAAACACTCCATTAACTGTAGTCAAACACCAAATAGTTGAAATTATGCACTGTTTTTTTATACAATCCATTTTATAATGCAGACGAGTTGACATTCCAAGACGTGATCAAACTTGCCCTGCCTGACGCTCCAGCAGAAGGTCCAGATGAACAAAGATCCAGACTATGGGTAGGCCAGTAGGTTTATAAGAGGCTCGAACTTTCATTGTGTAGAATCAGTATGCTGCAGACATGGTTATAACAATTAATATTGCATAAAATTGATGGTACAAATCCGTATTTTGTGTTGTTGGTTGAATCCTGAAGAACATTATAACCTATATCGTATTACCCCTGAATATAGCACCCAGCACTACAGAAAAGTAGGCAGTCTTACAAAATACAAGGGGTGGGGGGGGGCAAAGGATTTTTGGAAACAAAAGATGAAATAAAGATAGAAAACTTAGCTTGCTAGTAATCAACATTTTTCGTGAATGCAAGAAATCATTTTCAAGTTTTAAATCAATTAACTAGTGTGAAAAAAACCCTATTATTTCTTGTCTTAAAGATTTTGTTTATAATTTGATGGAAATATTGTATCAGAATTTTGAAGTATTAACAGTTCTGGATATAGTTGTACCTTTCTTCCTTCTGCAGGTTGTGGCACGGCGTTTGACTTCCATAAGAAGGACGACCTACCTGTCTTAGGTTGGCTCGAGGAAGGAAAAATCCCACAATGTTCCCTAGGGCGTACAGTAGTCAGTTCCTCGACTCCAATGGATGCCCACAACATGGCAGTATATAAGGTAGGGATAGACACATTCTGGCCTATCGCAGTCAAGACTCTATTGTGCTATACATTATAGGATGTTCTATTGGTAAACCTAAAACCTTTAGATATATACACACACTTTCTGGCCATCAAATTCCTGATCCTTAATTTAGTAACTGTACCAATAACTGGACTTTTACCACAGGATGAGTTTGAATGGTTTCAAATAATAATTTGAAATTTTTTATTGAAAACATTGCATGACAGAACATAGATTACGTTATTTCCATAGATGTGATTTGAGAGGTCTTTTTTGCTTGGCAGAAATGTTAGATCTTTAAAATAATTTAAATATTGCCCATATTCCTAGCAACCAATTTCTTCTTGTTTTTTGTGTCCTGAACAAATTTGAGAATTGAAATTGCCAAAACCAAAAATACACTTTAAAAATCAACATGTTTGCTGGTGTAGATAATTTAGATTATTCTCTTTTTGTTTTGAAAGCAATTTCTATATATGTCTTACTTGCTGCAAAGTTTCATTGAATATGTAAAGATATCTTATACTTTTTCTTGTTAATCCATAAAATGTTAATATTACAGTTTATCTAGTTACATATGTAGCAATGGACTATTGAGGCACGTTCTTAATATAATAAAACCCAGCTGAATAAATCCCTGATATTTACATCCAGTGTGGAATATATATGTAAATATGAGGGTAGAACAGGTTTCCAGCGAACCTGAAACATATTATGGTGTGCTGCAATACACGTTCAGGTGTGTACATATCTTATAATTATGTTCAGGTTTGCTGGAACCTGTTCTACCCTCATATTTACACCTGCTGTATTAATGTTCAGTGCACTGAAACCGTTTCATCCTCATATTTACATATGTTATATTAATTGTTAGTTTGCTGGAAACCTGTCTACTCTCAAATTAACATATGCTTTATTAATGTTCAGTTCGCGGGGGGATGGAACTCGTTTCATCCTCATATCTACATATGTTATATTCAATGTTCAGGTGCGCTGGAACCCGTTTCATCCTCGTATCTTTACATCCACATGTAGTGCTGATTGGACAGTGAAGATCGGGAGATGGTCAACAACTGCGGCTAGACAAAGGGGACTCTGGTGCAGATAACCCAGCCAAGTAAGTATCAATGTATTCATGCATGGTTAGTGTATACATTCTGTTAATCAAGGGAATACCAAAAAAGACCCAACTAAAGAGCACTTAGAAATGAGACTGCAAATGTATAAACGAAGAATCCCGAAAAAAATGCAGGATACAAAATCTAGATAAATGCCGGATAACAAAATCCAAGATAAACTGCAGGATACATAATCCAGATAAATGTAGTATAACAGAATCCAGATAAATGCAGGATAACAAAATCCAGGATGAAATGCTGAATAATCGAATCCAAGATAAATGCAGGACAACACAATCCATATTAAATGCCATAATAACTCAATTCAGATAAAATGCAGGTTAGCAGAAACCAAAGATAAATAGCAGTATAGTAAATGCCAGGATAACATAATCCAGATAAAAATTCAAGATAACAAGAATCCCAGAAAACAGAATGGCCAGATAAAGTAAGGATAACAGATCCAGAAAACAGCATTCAGGAAAAATAAAGGAAAAAGAATCCATATAAAATGATACAGACTACTGAAAGAATGCAGGATACCAAGAATCAGATAAAATGCATATACAGAAGGCAGGATAACACAATCCGAATACAGATGTAGATAAATGCAGATAAATGCAGAAAAACAGATATAGATTAAATTGCATGATAACATAATCAGATAATTGCAGGATAACAAAATCCAGACAAATATAGGAGCCCATGTAATTATATTGTCATTCTACCTTGTCAACTTTTAACTTTGCATTGTTACCATGGCAATTGTACTCTTAGACAATTGTCACCTTGGCAACAGTAGCTTAGTATTGTTACCTTGTCAACTGCTAACTTAGAGTATTTTACCATGGCAACGTTTCCAAGGCATTGTACCATGGTAACGTAACCATGGCATTGTTACATTGTCACTCTGTCACTGTAGACATTGTTACACTTGCAATTTAAATAAGTAATTGTTACCCCCCCCCCCCTTTTCATTGTCAACTCTAAATTGGTATTTCATATTGTATCATAGTCATTGTTACCTTGTCACTACTAACTTCGCATCATTACCATGGTAACTGTAACGAAGGTAGTGTTACATTGACACCTTTTAATGTGGGCCTTGTAATCATTGCAATTGAAATTAAGTCATTGTTATCCTTGTCAACTTTAAAAGTAGCTAAAACCTCAAAACTGGAGCGTTGAATTAAGAGTTACCACTCATAATTAATTTTACGCATATTCATTCATGGTATTTTAAGAACTGCTAACTTCGACATTGTTACATAACAACAAGTCATTGTTACATTTTCACCTGCTTATAAATCAATGTAACATTGTTACATGTTATGTAGGCATTGTACACTTGTAATTGAAATAAGTCATGGTTAACATGTCAACTCTAATTAGACATTGCATACCAAGGCAACAGTAGCATAGTCATTGTTACTATTGTCAGCTGCTTATTAAATCATTAGTTACCCTGATCAACTCTAACTTAGGTATTGTCACCATGGACAACTGTAACAAGGGCATTGTTACATTTTTACCTGTTAATGTAGGCATTGTTATTTTAAATTTGCAATTGAAATTAAGTCATTTTACCATTGTCAACTCTAACTTAGCATTGTTACCATAGCAACTGTAACCAGTTCAGTGTTTCCATGTCAGCTGCTATGCAATTGTTACGTTGTTGTATATTAATGCAGGCCTTGTTAGCCTTGCCAAATGAAATTAATACATTCTGACCTTGCAACTTTTAATACTGTTTTAGTTATATTAATTGATGTGACATGATAACTACTTGTACTTGCAGAAAGCCATTATTCACATTTGATCTGAACAACTCAGTGGGTGACATAGCCTGGCACCCTACTCCTCAACTGTATTTGCTGGCCGTCACAGCTGACGGCAAAGTAAGTTGTCAGTCAGGTCAAACTATAGAATTGCTAGTCGAACTCACTTGACAAAAATCCGGCAATCCAATTAGTTGAAGTTAAAAAATTTGCAACTTTTAAATAATGTAAATGCGTTTACTTTTAAAACCATCGCAAAATCAGCCTTGTGACGTTAAACCATCAATTGTGACATCATTTAGTTTGTTTAAAAGCATTTTAGATGAAAAACTGTCAAAAACACTGAAATGAACTAGAAACATGTTATTTGAAATTTCCAGTCATTTAATTTTATTTCGATCATACATCATATAGAATCATACAACAATGCCTTTTTACTTGTGAAAAAAAGTGAGGTATGAGTCCCTAAGAGATGTAATTTGCATATATTCAGCTGTTCATATATGACCTGAGCGTGAACAAGTATGAGCCTCTGTGTGAAACAGATGTGGCGCAGAAGAAGAAGACCAAGTTGACACATCTCGAGTTTAACCCTGTCCTACCCATAGTCATTGTCGCGACGACAGGTCAGTAAAGCATAGAGGATCTTACATTAGTACTCCTTTCCTTACTGGAATTACTAAACGAGTTGGCAAAATGATATTATGCGAGGCTGTTGCGAGCATTATATCATTTTTAAAGAGCCTTATGATTATATCATTTGCTACCGAGTTACATAAATTCAATATTGAATGAGAACGAATGTTAGTTTCCACTTATCAGATACTTACATTTCGACTTTTATTGCATTTTGCCTTCGCTTAACATGTGAAACCGACGAAAACTTGGGATTAGACATAGTCATTACGATTTTTTTTGACAGTGCATACTAGGCTTATTTGCATACTTTATATAACTATGTGTATATCGAAAATATAGAATGGTGTTATTCCACTCCACACCGTAAGTTATGTGATAAATATAATTCTTTATCATTGTCGGCAGGTCTAGCATAGATAAATAACTCTCAATGATCACTGGCAACAATGTGAGATTCTATTATCACATAATTTATCTCATAATTACACATAATATCACATATAATCAGAAAATTTGTAAACAAGTGGGTATTAAAAAATTCAATTATTTTATAACACTCACAAAATCCGTAAGTTTGTGATACGCTCTATATGATAGGGACACACAGCAATCTATATTTTTAAAACTCAATTCGTCCCGTTAGTTTTTTACATAACTAGGTATTTGTGTAATTATCACATTTTTGCGTCACCTGAGTAGCATGGCAGAATTTAGTTATTTTAAAAATAGTAAAAGCAAATTGATTTTACATATTACTAGTGTAAGAGATTTGGACCCATGATGGAAAAGTCATGGGTTCCGATCCCCTCCATGGCCATATGTGTTGTGTCCCTGAGCAAGACACATTTTCTACATTTGCTTAGATACTGGTTCTACCCGAGAGACATTGAGAGTGATTAAATAAATTCCATAGAGTTTTATAAATAAATAGTTGAAACAAACAGAAGGTCCTACGGATCTTTCTATTTATGCGAAAGTTTAAACACGCATAACTCCTATCAAAAATAAATTTTAAAACATTAAATGCTTGATAAAAAGTTAAAGATTACCCCCCCCCCCCCCCCCCCCCCCCCCACCCCCCAGTGTGTCCTTTACAAATGTGATTACTGATCATGATTTTTTTGTTTGTTTCTTTACAGGGGAACTGTCACACCAGTTGGGTGCAAATTATCTCCAAACTTGAGAAAACAACCAAAGGTAACAATTACATGTTATATTTTCTTGCCAGCACGTGACATTGCTCGTGCCCACTGATAATCCAAGCAGATTTACCTAATATATATCATAAGTATAACTTAAAACATCTCTCACTTCACTAGGTTAGATTAAACTAGAATAGAAATAAAACTTTTGCTAGGATTATTTTTTTTGCTGTTTTCAATTTCATTTATGGAACAGATAAAAAAGTGATTCAATTAAATTTTAATTAAATGTAAGTAATTTACATATTACCTGATTACCAAACTAAATGAAATGGTAGGGTAGTGATCGTCGACTCAGACCACGTTATAATGAATGACATAGGTTGGGTTTTGTTTTAATCAGTACTGCCATCCTCATGGGTGTATCCATGTTGTTATTGCATATTTTCCATTGAATACTATAGGGTTAACGTATTGACATTTGAATTTTGCGTTTAATGACCTGCAAATTTTATTTAATTGCAACGCCGTAGTGGAGCCGTTAAACACGATTTGCGGACCGTTAAACTGGCTGATATACCGGTTGCAAAGTCAAGATTTCAATACTGGTTAACCATTTTTAAAGCATTTCAGTTTTCCAACAAACGCTTTCAATAAAAATAAATGATTTACCGTCAGATGACGGATTTGCGATGGGTATGCACCATTTAATAGTCGCTGATCTTTAAAAGTCAACCAGTCAGTTTGTAGGATTTTTGCCAAGTTCGTTAGAAGCATGTTATATGGTAACAGTACCCAACCCATGCATGATATTGAGTCGGACGATATAGATCACAAGTTAAACACTTTTCTTTTCGTATGCATATAGCTAGGAATAAATGTAATGTGACATATTTTGGGGGTACAATTCGATGCTTATCAAGTATGACTCACTGATCACTTTAACCTATGACGAATGGAAAAAAAAGATTTAATTCAACCAAAAGATTTTTAAAATTAAATATGTCAGCTTTATTTTAATCACTTCAAATTCAAAGCCTGATTAGAAGAACTGGATAATCCACTTAAGACGACGAGTCAATAAATTAACTTTTTTGAGAGACGTAAGTGACTTGTTTTGACACCGAATATCACACCAGTTAGTAGACGACATCAGAATAACTATAATCACGGTTTTCCAATGAAAACACCTGGCATTTTATACTTGTTATGGTTTGGACATTTATATGAAGCAATTAGTTAGAAAATATGTGTTGAATTTACTAAAGAAGTCTTCATCCTGCATTGTCGCCGTTGGATATCATGTGTCCTTAGACAAGACACTTTCCCTGCCTCGTCTGTCGGATGTGAAAACTGGGGCAGTCTCATGTATCACAGTCGATCCTCTGTGCTCATTACGAACCATAGGAGTCTTATTACCAGTCAGAGTTAGGCACCCGTTCAGGGAATACTGTGTATCATTCAGAAATTCTAACTCTCTTTTCAAAACACTAGACAAGTGGATTTCAATCTTTTTTTAAAACTGTTGGCATTTGATTGAATCCCAAAAAGTAACTAAAATTTGATCTGACCGAACTATGGAGTTTTCTGGTTTAACCATTATTAATACCAATCTGATATTTTCAAAATATGATTTTGCTGACTAGCGGACATTAATAGTATACATTTCTGCAAGCACAAGGAGCTTGATGTTCATGCGTAATATAGATTATAAAAAAACAGTTTTGATTTTAAATATTTACAAATTGAATATTTGTATAAAAAATAAAAAGACGGAAAAGACAAATTTTCAAACACTTTAACAGTGTAAAAAAAAAACCAGATATTTCATGCATGCATGCAATCAGCAAATGCAGACGGACACGTAAACGTGTGCATATAAGCATGATGTCAGTTTCACAAAATGGCATGCCTTTATTTCTATTTCCTATTATTTCTACAGAAAATATTGCAGCCCGCATTTGTGTTTCAAAGCATCTTTGCTGAAATAGTATTATGTGATGTTATATGAACATTATTGATAGGCGTATTTCGCTGAAAGTATATGTGATGTTATATGAATATTATTGATAGGCGTATTTCACTGAAAGTATTATGTGATGTTATATGAAATTATTGATTGCATTTTTCGCTGAGTATTATGTGATGTTATATGAACATTATTGATTGGCATATTTCACCGGAAGTATTATGTGATGTTATATGAACATTATTGATTGGCATATTTCGCTGGAGAGTATTATGTGATGTTATATGAACATTTTTGATAGGCTTATTTCGCTGGAAAGTATATGTGATGTTATATGAACAATGGGTCCTTCACAGGGCATTTAAGAGTATATTCCCCTATCCTTTATTTCTAAAATCTAATTCCCTCACTACTCTTCAATTGACTCCCTGTATCCTTTATTCCTTTATTCTCTCTGCATTATCCCTTAAAACATCAATAAAACCTGCAAAAAGCATTATACCGGTCCTATTTATAGATCTACTTGTTAGCTACACACTTAAAATCCTTTCCATTTACAGTTCCAAATATACTTCAAATTGTATCTAAACAAATCATGATCCCAGAAAAACATTGTCACCCTAATGATAACTCCTCCCACAAGAACCCCATATTTTAAATTTAATTCCCTATCACTTAAATCATTTCTGTGGAATGACTGGAACTTATTAATGAAGCATGAAAAATAGATTGTTCTCTTAGGGTACCACCCATTATTTAACATTTTAGACAACTCAACTTGATATGTCTGTAAAATGTCAAGTTTCCAACAACAATATGGTACACTAGAAGAATAGAAACCGTGTCAGTGCAAAATAATTCCATTTTATGTCGATCTCAGCAAAACCCAAGTCTATTTGTCTGATCAATTTACATTTTATCGCATAAATTGGCTCTGGGAGTGAAATTAAGCCATGATGTAATAATTAATATATCATAACCTGTTATAATGTGAATAATACACGTGCAAGGGACTCGTGCATCCGTTATGATGGGGGAGATTAAACGAATTACGAAATCCGTGATGAAATAGGTTTAATATCGCAATTTTTCTTCAGTAAATTAATGTTTTTAAACGTGTATTATTGTGAAAATATCCGTTATTTAAAAATCCTGTTAATATAATACTTCCCCATCGATTATGGAATAAAGCGGGGACCCATACGTATGAATAAAGGCGGGACCACGTAATGGAATAAAGGCGGGACACACGTAATGAATAAAGGTGGGACACACGTATATATAAGCTTAATGGGTCATGTTAATCACACTTCCCAAATTATGCGAGTTATGTAATAAATATATTTGAATAAAAAGTTAAGCACATTATTTAGACAAAGATTAAACATCGGAACAGTGATATAATTGTTGAAACTATTAGAAATGCTAGGTAAGGATGTGATTTTCCAAAAATGGTGTTATATTATTATTTTTAAGCGAAGAAACAGAATTACCCCCCCTTATATAAAAAACAGCTTATTTCGTCAAATAAAATATTGCTTGGAATATATTTATTATTTGGCATTGACAAGAATTGTCATTCTGTCTTTGTTAAAAAAAGTTAAATGTTTTCACAAAACATTGTTTTCTGAAACAGAAACCATTTAAATTTCCTTTTGAGAATGATTTTTTCTAACCTATAAAAGTATGTTCCCAACATATTTGCTTTATTTTTATCACTGACAATGTTTATAAATGACTTCATAGCATGGTTATTGGTCATAGCTATGTCACTCGATCATTGACCCTTGGACCCCAAACATACTCAGACTTTGTAGCTATGGAATTGACCTTTATGTGCTACATATTTTTTTTTGCTCAGTATAGATCTCACATTTGAGTTATTTAATAGTGACTATATTAAATCATTCCAAAAATGGATAGGGTGCATCGTACAATGTCTCGTTTAAGAAATCAGTAACAAATAAGCTCTTATATCAGACCTCTTCTTCTTCTTCTAAAAATAGATTTACGCTGCAAGTAAATTACAACATTAGGTAAAGTTAGGGGCATGTAGAGTTATCTGCCTGTTTTTAATATTTTTTGGCTGTTTTAGTATTATTTCAGGGGTCACAAATGAAATGTATTTTCTGTAGGTTTTATGGGTATGTCTGCCAGTTTATTTAGTAAAACCCCTTATATGAAAATTAAGGGTTGTTACTTAATGAACTGACATAACACTTCTGTCTCAGAGGTTGCTAAAATCGGTTATGGACCTAGATAAACATTGTATGAAACAGGAATTGTGTGGCTTTTTCCTATTTGTAGCTCTTATGAGCTTATGGGGATGACGAGTTGTCCGTCATCCGTCCGTCCGACGTTAACTTTTGTTTCATTAAAGACTATAGGGCCTTCATTTTTTTTATCTGATCATTACCAAACTTTACAGATGGATAATATCAATGAAATCTCGGACAAGTTTGAAAACCAGCTATATCAGACCAGTAACACCGGGAGTTATGGCCCTGATGAAGTTAAAATGCTATATTTTGCCTCGTTAAGACGATAGGGCCTCTTTTCATCGATCTTAAACAAAAAAATTTTTACTTATAAACTCTACCTGTCCAAGTTCGCAAACCAAGCAGATTGGGAACAGTAATAGTGTAGTCTGATCTTTACAAACTTTACCAGATTGTTATATAAATGAATGCTCAGACATGTTTGAAAACCAGCCAGATTGACATAACAGTTGAATTATGGCCCTTGATTATTAAAAATGCTATATTTTGCCTCGTTAAGACCGATAGGGCCTTCATTTTTCATCCGATCTTTACCAACTTTACCAAAAAAAATTTTTTTATTAACTCTACTGTCCAAGTTCGCAAACCAAGCAGATTGGACCAGTAATAGTGGAGTTACGGCTCTTGTTTATTTAAAAGTTATATTTGCCTCGTTAAGACGGTAGGGCCTCATTTTTCATCTGATCTTTACAAACTTTACCAGATTGTTAATATTAAATGAATGTTAGGGACAAGTTTGAAAAACAGCCAGATCGGACCAGTAACAAATGGAGTTATGGCCCTTGCTTTAGTTAAAAAGCTATATTTTGCCTCGTTCATCCGTATCTTTTCCAAACTTTACCAGTTTTTTTTTATGTTTTTTTGTATATTACTTTATATGGTTATATATAGTATAGTTTTGTTTTTTGTTTTTTTTTTAATTATTATTTTCTTGTTTTTAAATTATTTTTTTTATTATCTCTATTGTCCAAGTCCACAAACCAGGCAGATCGGACACAGTAACAGCGGAGTTATGGCTCTTGATTTACTGTTAAAAATGATATATTTTGCCTCGTTAAGACGAAAGGGCCTTATTTTTCATCCGATCTTTACCAAACTTTACCAGATTTGTTTTATGTTTTTTGATTATTACTTTAATATGGTTATATATATAGTTGTTTTTTTTTTTGTTTTTTTTTAATTATTATTTTTTATTATTATTATTTTTTTATTTTTTATTAACTCTACTGTCCAAGTTTGCAAACCAGGCAGATTGGACCAGTAACAGTGGAGCTATGGCCCTAAATTTTGCCTCATTAATACGATAGGGCCTTCAAAAACTTTCAAAAAAAGTAAATTGCAGTCACTCGCTTCATTGATGTTATAAGAGCCATGTTAGCCAGTGGAGCGTCCACAGGCCCTCTTGGGTCTCTTGTTTAGTATTTTTTCCATTTTATCAGTTTGGCAAACATGGAAGTCTTGTAAGTGTTCTCCTTCCACCATGATTAATTATTGACTATCATAGGTTCTTGTAAAAGTCTGTATTTGTAATACATGTTATCTCATATCTGTATTAAATTTTGTAATACATTTATCTCATTTTGGATGACAACACTAGTCTGACTTTAGTTTTTATCAAGTAAGTCACCAGTGTAAATGTTTGTGTTTTATCAGTGCAATATTGTGTCTTATCAGTACAATCTTGTTTACCAGTGCAATATTGTATTTTATTAGTGCAATATTGTGTTTGTTCAGTACAATATTGGGTTTTATTCAAGTAAGACACCAATGCAAACTACTGTGTTTTATCATGCATTATTGTGTTTTATCAGTGCATTATTGTGTTTTATCAGTGCAATGTTTCGTTTTATTCAAGTAAGTCACATCAGTGCAATATTGTGTTGTTTTCAAGTCACATCAATGCAATATTGTGTTTATCAGTGCAATGTTTCGTTTTATTCAAGTAAGTCACATCAGTGCAATATTGTGTTGTTTTCAAGTCACATCAATGCAATATTGTGTTTATCAGTGCAATGTTTTCGTTTTATTCAAGTAAGTCACATCAGTGCAATTTTGTGTTATAACAGTTGACCTACTTTTCAACCAATCGAATCACTCCAGCTCACAGTTTTCTGTCATCAGTGGTTAAAAAATAGGTTAAACTCAGAACAAGTAAGAATGTTGGAGTGAATATTTTAAATATCGACCACAGATTGCATTTTATAAAGCTTGTACTGTATCTGTCAAATATGTATACTATTGTAAGAGGTAAAGCCTAATCTTGAATAATCCAAACTTAATTCTGTAATAACCTGGTCACTTCTATCAATCTATAGATCCTATAAATATTCTTACCATTATCATAGATATTCTATCATTAGGGTATCCATTTCTTGGTGTTGTTTGATGTTGTAAGAAAACAAGTTACCGTATAATCCCTAATAAACGCCCCCGGGGTGTAACATTTTTGAAAAGGGGCGTGTTTATTTGAGACCAAAAGTACATAATTTAACTTTTAAATCAGACATTATTTAATGATTTTCTTTACAATGAAAACCAAAGTATGTATGTCAATCAATCAATTAAAGCATCAGATTTTAAATTGAGTGTTCCATTGTGAATGAAACAGATTAACTTCCATCTTTTGGTAAGTTTTAAAAAAAATATTTCTGAAAAAATGATGGGAGCAGAGGGGCAGGGGGCGTTTATTAGGGGAGGGGCATTTATTTGGGATTATACTGTAATTGGTTATTAATTAATGGTTCAACTGTTACGTGTGTGCCATCATGGAGATAGTTACGTGTCTTATGACAGGCTTTTACGCCTTGTCTTGTTTCAGAACAATAAAGATGAAATAGAAACATGAATATTAGGCTAGATGTTATGAAGGGCCAAATAATATCCAGGCTTAATTTAATTATTTCAGCTAGAAAAGGAATCTTTAATTCTACAGTATGATAAAAATGGTACTTCTCCAGTCATTTCCTCTCTGGTTTCATTGGAAGATACACAGGGAAAGGGGGTATAAAATCACTTGGGTAAAACATCTAAATTTAAAATAAAAGGAAAACTGTTTTTTTTAATAAGGAAAATAGTTTCTTTTTGCACCAGTATTTCATTGTATCCCTAGAAGTGACAAACTTTATCAAGTTAACATATTTGATGATTACATTTCGACTTTTGTCTTTAAAATTTGTTATATTAACAGCAATTACTCATATCTCAGTTTATTGTGATACGGTAGTATGCATTTTTCGTTTCAAAATCACATTTCATTCGGTCAGTAAAGAATAATTTTTAGCTCACCTGAGCCGAAGACTCACAGTTGAGCTATTGGGATCATTTAGTTCAAACATATTTATTTTACATTTTAATAACAAGTTATTGCAACAGACTAATCACTCTCGATGGCTTCCTGGGTAGAACCAGCAATGTGGATTAATTATCTTGCTCAAGGATAAATAACGTGGCCGCAGCTCTTCGTCCATTGTCTGTCCATCGTTAACTTTTTATTCAAACAAATTCTCCTTAGAAACCGCTTGGCAAATTTTGATCAAACTTCAGGTAGACAATCCTTATATGAATGCTTTTGTTAAAAATTACGTCCGCACGACATCCAAGATGGCTGTCGTTACCATAAAAGGTTGAAACCTTAAAAAATCTTCTTAAGAACCGCTGGATAGATTTTGACAGTTTTCCTTTTTCCTTTTAAAAGGATTGCCAAAGCTTAGACTATAAGTTTTGTTCACATGAAGTCCCCGGGGGTACAAAGTTTGTCTATGGGGATTTTGCATGTTCTGGAAAAAATAAAAAAGTCTTCTTCTCTAAAACCACAAGGCACAGAGCTCTCGTATTTTACATATAGCATCAGCTTATGGTCCTCTACCAAGTTTGTTCAAATGGACCCTGGCATCACATTTGGCCCCGCCCAATGAGTCACATGTTTTATTTAGACTTATACAGGGAAAAAATATTCTTCTCTGAAGCTACAAGTGCCAGAGGTGTAATATTTTGCATTTACTATAAGCTTATGGTCCTCTACCAAGTTTGTTCAAATGGTGACATGGGGTCAAATTTGGCCTCGCCCCAGGGGTCACGTTTTATATAGACTTTTATAGCGAAAAACTTAAAAGTTCTTTTGAAACTACAAGAGGTTTAATATTTTGCATTTACTGTAAGCTTATGGTCCTCTACCAAGTTTGTTCAAATGGTGACCCTGGGCGTCACCTTTACTCGGCCCCATGGGTCAGTATAATAATGTTTTGTATAGACTTATATAGGGAAAAACTTAAAAAATCTTCTTCTTTGAAACTAGAAGAGCCAGAGGTTTAATATTTTGCATTAACCATAAGCCTATGGTCCTCTACCATTAATTCATTTTAATGGTGACCCTGATGTTAAATTAAGTCCAGCCCCATATGTCACATGTTTTACATAGACTTACATACAGAAAAACTAAAAAAATCTTCTTCTCTAAAACCACAAGGCACAGAGTTCTCATATATTACACTTAGCATCAGCTTATGATCCTTTAGCAAGTTTGTTCAAATGGTGACCCTGGCCTGGGGCTCACACATTTACATAGAAATAGGGAAAAAAAATCTTCTCTGAAACTACAATGTCCAGAGGTTTAATATTTTGCGTTTATTATAAGCTTATGGTCCTCTACAGAGAGTAGAGTACAAATGCTGACTCTGGGTTCACATTTGGCCTGCCCCAGGGGTCACATGTTTTACATAGACTTATATACGGAAAAACTTAAAAAACTTCTCTGAAACTACAAGAGCCAGAGGTTTAATACTTTAACCTTACTATAAGCTTATGGTCCTCTTCCAAGTTTGTTGAAATGATGACCCTGGGGTCACATTTGGCCCTGTACGATGGGTTACATGTTTTACATAGACTTATACTTTTACATAGTCTTATATGCATGTGACCTTTTGATCTTATTCTGTTATGAAATTATAAGCTTGTTTGGTAATTTTTTCATCTTTACGAAGATAATCAGGTGAGCGATTAAGGGCCATTAGGCCCACTTGTTTCTGAGAGGTGTTACACTTATTGATACATTTTGCATGGAAAAATGCTCCAAATAATTTGACTGCTGCATAAATGTATGCTTATATGATATATCCTCAAGCCTGGAAAATATTAAAAAAGTTTTAATGAGTTCACATTTGGCCTGCCGCTTCTCGCCTCTTACTGCTATGGGCTCGAATTCCACTGAGAGCACAACTTGTACGTGAGAAAGTGTCGATTCTTACGGATGGCAAGAGGTATACAGTGCTAGTTCAATACTTGAAAAATGGGGTGGTCTGTCCTACCACAAAAATTGACCGTCATATATGGCCTAAAAATGTGCTAAAACTACTTAAAGCACCATTCAAACAAACACAGATAGATTTAATTGATTTTCTGATTCAATAGATAATATTCGTAATTCATCTGAAAGGGTTTTCCATGTAGGTACCAACATGGTAGGTCTACTTTTATATTGAAAACAAATTTTGCAGAACACTAATATTCATTTTCTGAGTTGCACGTGTCAAACATTGTAATAACAGTATAAGTTGTTTGTACCTACATCATGTGACTGGTAAAACCTTTGAGAGGCCTGTTTCTGAGCATTGTAACATTGTAGTAACAATATAAGTTGTTTATACCTACATCATGTGACCGGTAAAACCCATGAGAGGCCTGTTTCTGAGCATTGTAACATTGTAGTAATAATATAAGTTGTTTATACCTACATCATGTGACCAGTAAAACCCATGAGAGGCCTGTTTCTGAGCATTGTAACATTGTAGTAACAATACAAGTTGTTTATACCTACATTGTGTGACTGGTAAAACCCATGAGAAGCCTGTTTCTGAGTATTGTAACATTGTAGTAACAATATAAGTTGTTTGTACCTACATCATGTGACTGGTAAAACCCATGAGAGACCTGTTTCTGAGTATTGTAACATTGTAGTAACAATATAAGTTGTTTGTACCTACATCGTATGGCTGGTAAAACCTATGAGGGGCCTGTTTCTGAGTAAGTCTTATCCGGTGACAAGCTCATTTAAGAGATGCGTTATAAAAATACAGTTAATATTGTGTCTCATCAGCAGCTATCTGGGGAAATCAATATGTGTGATTTAAGACCACATACAAGGTGACAATCTCCCGAGGAATTAGCCTTGAAAATAAAGTCAGCCAGCAATATGACTTATTAATGATGCCCTGCATGAAGGTTATTTTTTATTATTAAATTTGTAGATATATGGGAGATGTGGAATAATGCCACGACACTCCCTGTATTTCATTACCGGAGTTCATTATCACTCCTTGGGCAATTACTAGCATTTAAGATCCCGATTTTTATGCCCCCGGCATTCGAGAATGCCGAAAGGGGCATTAAGTGTTACTCCTGTCCGTCCTTCCGTCCCCTCCGTCCGTCCCTTCCATCCGTCCCATCTGAATTGGTTTCCGCTCAATTACTTTTGAAAGGGTCCATGTTTGTAATTAATATTTGGTGTGTAGCTGTGTAATTATAAAATACAGGTCAAGTTCGATTTCGGTCAACGTTGCTCATTTTATGCAGGAGTTGTGGCCCCTTTTCGACTTAATTTTCAGCAACAAATTGGTTTCCGCTCAGTAACTTTTGAAAGGGTCCATGTTTGTAATTAATATTTGGTGTGTAGCTGTGTAATTATAAAATACAGGCCAAGTTCGATTTAGGTCAACATGGCTCAATTTCTGAAGGAGTTGTGGCCCCTTTTCGACTTAATTTTCAGCAACAAATTGGTTTCCGCTCAGTAACTTTTGAAAGGGTCCATGTTTGTAATTAATATTTGGTGTGTAGCTGTGTAATTATAAAATACAGGCCAAGTTCGATTTAGGTCAACATGGCTCAATTTCTGAAGGAGTTATGGTCCCTTTTCCGCTCAGTAAATTTTGAAATGGTCCATGTTTTGAATTCATATTTAGTGTGTCACTTTGTAATTATAAAATACAGATCAAGTTCGATTTCAGTCAACGTTGGTCATTTTTTGCAGGAGTTGTGACCCCTTTTCGACTGAATTTCGACAAATTGGTTTCCGCTCAATAACTTTTGAAAGGGTCCATGTTTTGAATTCATATTTGGTGTGTCATTTTGTAATTATAAAATACAGGTCAAGTTCTATTTCCGCTCAATTTATCAATCAGTCAATTTATGCATGAGTTAGGGCCCCTTTTGATATTATCTTGTACCTTTTTTTTTTTTTTGGCGAATTCATAGTTATAGTAACTTATACCGGGGGCATCCGTGTCCTATGGACACATTTCTAGTTTAGTAATTGTTTTACCGATTTTTTCAGCATAACTGTAGGGTAGGAGAAGAGTGAAAAATAAGAATAAAAGCAAAATGTCTTTCATTTCCAAAAATTCTAGTATAAAATCTTCGAAATAATATAGAATCAGAAAATTTAGTACCTTTTGATGGGGTTAAAATTCACATTTTTTTAGGTCGGAGGCAATACTCTTTTGAAAACACAGATTATGAGATATTAATTTTGTTGGATTTCAAATTTACTACGGTACACATCAATAAAAAGACAATCGATGATGTTTCATGCTTCTTCAGATTTTGTAAGACTCCACACGTAATGGTGTCATTACTCTCAGTGCTCTGATTCCATTGGCTGGCCATGAATCATCATATTTTTTCCACTCTCCCGATCTGTAGCCATGAGAATATAATAACCGTATGTTTGTAATAACCAGTGGGTTGTCAAATGAGACTGCTGAAGGCTTACCCATTACCGCAGTAACTTGGCTAATCTGGCAAATAATTATGTAAAGATATTCTGCGTAATCTGTTTCCACTTCGAATATGTGAACTCAGTTCACAAGCCTAATAATTATGATATATTATTTTGATCCAAACAATGAATACGTTCCGAAATAAGCCGACAATTTCCCTAATTACCATCGATATTGCCTACTAACTACCTTCGATATTGCCTACTAATTACCATCGATATTGCCTACTAATTACCATCGATATTGTCTACTAATTACCATCGATATTGCCTACTTATTACCATCGATATTGCCTACTTATTACCATCGATATTGCCTACTAATTACCATCGATATTGCCTACTAATTACCATCGATATTGCCTACTAATTACCATCGATATTGCCTACTTATTACCATCGATATTGCCTACTTATTACCATCGATATTGCCTACTAATTACCATCGATATTGCCTACTAATTACCATCGATATTGCCTACTAATTACCATCGATATTGCCAACTAATTACCATCGATATTGCCTACTAATTACCATCGATATTGCCTACTAATTACCATCGATATTGCCTACTAATTACCATTGATATTGCCTACTAATTACCATCGATATTGCCTACTTATTACCATCGATATTGCCTACTTATTACCATCGATATTGCCTACTTATTACCATCGATATTGCCTACTTATTACCATCGATATTGCCTACTAATTACCATCGATATTGCCTACTAATTACCATCGATATTGCCTACTAATTACCATCGATATTGCCTACTAATTACCATCGATATTGCCAACTAATTACCATCGATATTGCCTACTTATTACCATCGATATTGCCTACTAATTACCATCGATATTGCCTACTAATTACCATCGATATTGCCTACTAATTACCATCGATATTGCCTACTTATTACCATCGATATTGCCTACTTATTACCATCGATATTGCCTACTTATTACCATCGATATTGCCTACTTATTACCATCGATATTGCCTACTAATTACCATCGATATTGCCTACTAGTTATTTGCAACCAAGCACAGGAGTATACATAAATAACTAAAAGGCCTCATTAGTAATTGTTTGATGAAAAAGACCTCGTAATGACCTGGTATAGACAGCATAGACAGCCACAATTTATGTCTATGGAGCATCATATAACATAATACATCAGATGCCAACTTTTTTAGCTTGTACATATATTCAGTGTACACTAATTTATAAATATATACATGTATAACAGTTTGTTAAATCATTTTAGAATTGTTTTATATTTAGAATTTTGTGATTTTTGGTTTCAAGAAACTCATTACTCAATGAGTGATACAAACAGTCTTAATCTGTTTCTCACAAAAATTTAAAGGCTCAATCAGTTCTCAGAACTCATGACATGATATCATAATACCAGGTTGTGATGTCATAATACCAGAAAGTGATGTCGTGCTAGAAACAACCAAAAGAAAATATGAATGAAGCATTCTGATTGATTCAGTGATAACAATTGGACCAATGAGACCTGTTAATTTGAGGAGATGGAGAAACGCAATACATTCACAGAACTGATTGAGTTTTTACTTGACATAGAGTAATGAGGTTCTTAAAATCCAGAACCACATAATTTTAAAAATAGTATAATTCTAAAATGATTTAATAGACTGTTGTATATATGATGCAAGTCTAAGCTCAACGCAGAGTACTTTACCCCTACCAACAACTTGAGTTTGACTTAAGAAATTATTCTATTTTTATTAAAGAGTTTTGTTTTACTAAACTACCCGGAAAAGTAGAGTACAAGAAGTCTTGTTACATATCAGCATATTAGTTCATGTTTATATATAAAAAAAAAACACACCAAAAAGAAAAATAGAAGATTTTTGTATGTCAATGATAAAAAAGAGAGATTGGTATCCCAATGGTTCAGTCTCTTATAAATAAAGGTTGATGGCATTAAAGGAGTTTAGCGACACAGACAAACAATCCATACAATTGAGAATTCTGAAAAACTTGGAAAAATATGAACAAATCATCAAAATCGGATGAAAAACAAAGAAGATGTGATCATTTGAAGGTTCTGTTGAAATGGATGTGAATTTGTTTGAATTTTGCGAGCTATAACATCATAGTTCTAAATGACCATACTGAATATCTCAACATCTTGGAAATGTGTAAACAATGCGGGATGTGAAAGTTATGAATTTTGGAGATATAATAATAACTACTTCCAAAATGAATATACCGTATTTCCCCTAATAGTACACAAAATGACAAAGGGGGCGCTCTTATAAAATATTGTTTATGTAATAGATAGAGTCTGGTCTCAGCGAGTTGGCTTATTTAAACACCGAGGTGGGCGTAGCCCATCGAGGTGTTTAAATAACCAACGAACTGAGACAGACTCTATCTTTTTTGTAGCATGGTATACTTAGTAACACTGTGACATCATAGTGACCGTACTCTAAATTCCAATATCCGGTAGTTGTAGTACGGTGTAGCCACTCCCCTTTAGTTACCCTAAATTAAACGATTTAATGCTCTGCATTCATCAAAGGAAATGTCACCGACCATGCTACAATATTTTTTTGAGGATATTTGGATACAAGAGATCCAATATACTGAATTTTGAAATACGGTAGATAGATCTCATAGAAATAAGAATCTTAAGAAAGATTTGATTGCATAATTTGAAATGACTTGTATTATAAAGTAAACCAAATATTTGCAGGAAAAGAAAGGTGCACCTGCACAAGAAGCCGAAGCCAGGGAACAAGCAGAAATTGCAAAACTCGACAAAATACTTCTCATGGTGCGTGATCCGCCAGAGGGTAAAAACTGAACATAGCCAAATAACATTTATGTAGATATACCTGGCAACAGTTACTATGGCAATAACAAGATGGAAAAACAACAAATTCGCAACTTCCAATTAGAAGCAAGATTGGATAGAAATATGGAGCTGCTAATGAAGAGAAAAGTATAGAAGATTATCAGAATAAAACCGGATGATAAATAATGATACATGTAATGATTTTATTATCAGGTTACATATATATATGTGAAAATTACTTTTTTATGACTATTTTAGAAATAAATGGATAACAGTGTCAGTTATAACTGTGCCAAGAGACAAATCGAACACAAGTTTATAAATCATGGCATATCTGTACTTTGGATTTTTATAAATTATCTAAAGAATTAAAAAAGACTAAATGTGCTAAAAATGTATAGGGACGAGTCGACGGATGGCAGTTTTTTACCTTCATCTATTTATTGATTTCCTACATGTATACCCAGTATTGATGCTACGTTTTACAACAGGTAAGGATTGCTGGTCACGAGGGTTATTCCATTTATATTTACCTTGGGAAGAGGGGTGGGTGGGGAGGACTTTA
This sequence comes from Cyrtodaria siliqua, assembly GCA_037043455.1. Lineage (NCBI taxonomy): Eukaryota > Metazoa > Mollusca > Bivalvia > Adapedonta > Hiatellidae > Cyrtodaria > Cyrtodaria siliqua. The sequence continues at coordinate 157,510 of JAWPHD010004770.1, read as the reverse complement.
TGTTCTTACCCAAACGGCCGATATTTCTTTTATTATAAAATACCCCACTAAAAACGCTTTTACTTGCCGGCCGGCACTACCAATGTATTAAAAAACAAATGAATGTTTCCCCACTATGGGTGAATTTAAATGCAATAGCCCTGATAATCTAACATTGTGAAATAATAAAAAATATCCCTTTTAAAAATTAGTTATTCAATTTTACTTTCAGCTGTAATTGTTCCTAATATTTAAAAAAAATATACTTCAAACTGAAAGCCGCTTCCACCACGTGAATGATTGTTTATTGTTTTAAAGTACTACATGTAAGAATGTTTTGTTATAGAAATAAATGTATTATATTTAAGTGAACATTTACAGTTGTTATTACATATGGATAATTTCAATCTAAGCTACCGTATTTCCCCTAAAAGAAGCACCAGGGCACTATGCAAAATGCCAAGTGGGCGCTCGGATAAAATTAACATTTATTAAGATTATACAAACGATTGAAAACGTATTGATTTTTTATTGCTTTTTTACTTTTTGATACAATGTAAATGTACTAAATTTTGAAGAAAGAAAAAATATAATTATGAGCCGCCACACACGAAAACGTCCCTTCAGACAAAATGTTGACATGTTTTTTTTGGTGTTTATGAAACACAGTGATTTTCTCTTTAAACATCTGTTTATTTTATGTTGATATCTTAGTTAGAAATAATTTTTTTATCTCTATTTGAAAATTAAAGATTGTACTCACCATTAATTTTGACGTGGAAGTCGGCGTTTTGGACGACTTCGTTGATTAAATAACAACAGAAAACTTAAACAGTTACAATTTTCTATAGTATAGCATCAACTATTTATATTAAGAAAACATATTCCCTATGATATAATAATTAGGTAAAACACGGAAGTGACAAGAAATTTGATTACGGTAGTTATTAATTCATTACCGGCCGACGTCATAAATTGTTATTTTATGACGTTGTCGTCTACTTTTTCGTGTGTTGCAGCTCATATAGTTTTTTTAAAGATATGAGGCGCTTCTATCAGGGGAGGTGCTCTTAGAGGAAACACGGTACATAATATTATATGTTTTGGCGGGTATTTGACCGTTTCATGAAATTTTATTTTAAAAAAATAGAATCAATACCTAAATGGATACATCTGCATCACAAACATACATATTGATAAGGTGCTAAAAGGCATTCATTAAAGTGTACATAAAAAATGCCATTTTTCTAGTTAGAATAATTCTTGATAAAATGTCGAAACTTAATTATTTTCAAGAATTTGATTTCAAAACAACATGTAGGTTCATTAATTGATTATATTTGTGTGAACCAAATTGAGCCAAATATCGAATGCTCATATTAATATTTCTTTCACCATGTAAATGCTATTAATAATAAAACCAAACTTAGTTTATATATATTTGCATTTCTGTGATGATTTATTTGTTTACATGATGAATTATAGTTATTAAACATCTGAGATTAAAAACGTGAAATCCAATAACGCTTTATTTTTCCTTCACCAACCGAACTGTATTTTATTAAATATAATATGAGAAACCTGTATCTTGTTTTTTATGCTCCCCGAAATTTTCTGGGGAGCATAATTACTCGCTGCTTTGTCCGACCTCACTACTCAATACTTATGTGGCTAGGAGAACAATAGAGAACAATAGATGCTAGTCATTCTCTTCTTATTCTACCAATTGAAGGACCGATTCTTTAAAGAATGTAATTGTCCTGTGTAAAACTAGTGCTATGCCGGTAAAAACAGTCGACTTCCATCGTCGCTATATACAATAAAATTATTTACAAGGCATGAAGAATCTAGTAGGTGGAGAAGAGGGGAGCCGGCAGTGTGGTAAGCCTGGCTCGGAACCCTTCTATCGTCATTGAGTCCGTGACCATAGTTGGCAGTATGTTCCAATCCCTAATGAATCGTTCATTCTGTTTCTGTTATGTGGTTAAATATTATTTTACATGGCTAGAAGAACAATAGGCAGAACAAAAGGGTTGCCACACAAATATACATTGTGAGAACGTCTGTCCGTCTGTCCCATTCTTGTCTGGAGCATAACTTCAAAACAGCTATGAATGGGACTGCAATGAAACTTCACACAGTGATAAAGGGTAGTGAGAGAAAGTGCAGAGCACAAGAACCATAACTCTATCTTCATTCCAATTAGAGTTATTGCCCTTTGTAATTTAGTATAATTCAAAAACTACTGATGGGGACTGCAATGGAACTTCCCACAATGATAAATTGAACATTTTAAATTGGATTTTATAGTTGCACCAACAGCTAAGGTCATAATTATGGTGACTTTTCCGGCTTCCATTCATGAAGAAAGACCCCAGGTGCCCCATCGGGCAATTTTCATGCAAGGGCAGGCACCTGGGTCGAACCACAGAAGTTCCGCAAGCCAGCTGGATCGCTTCCTCACATAAAGATTCCTAGGCCTATGAGGGATTGAACCCACAGCGGTGAAGGGCAAGTGATTTCAAGTCAGATACTCTAAAAGAGTAATGAGAAAAGTGCAGAGCACTAGAACCATAACTCTTATCTTCATTCAAATTAGAGTTATTGCCCTTTGTAATTTTACACTTATAATTCTTGTCCGTAGCATAACTCAAAAACTACTAATGGAACTGCAATGAAATTTCACATAATGACAAAAGGCAATGAGAGAAAGAGTAGAGAACTAGAACCTATCTTCATTCAAATTAGAGTTATTGCCCTTTGTAATTTAATACTTATAATTCTTGTCCTGAGCATAACTCAAAAACTACTAATGGAACTGCAATGAAAACAATTTTGAAAGCTAAAATATATGAATACCAGTCAATGCAGATGTCTGCAAGACTGTGCTTACTTATGAAAGAAGAACACGTTATTAATATCTTTAATAAAAATGAGCCTTGTCGACTATGGCAATTATGTAGAAAAAAGCCTGAAATAAGGCAACAGTGTCATACAGTGATATCTGTGTTGTGTAAACTTTTTTCTTTCAGTCGACCTGAGCAATGTCCCAAATGCAATTCTTTGGTAGACAATAAAGTAGCACACATTATAAATTTCTGTCCTAAAAATAACGAGTACAGAAATAAGTTATGGTCAGCTATTTTAGAAAATGCAGGAATTGGTGTATTCTCTAAATTTATTTCTAAAGGCAGCTATGATCAAATTTGTGACTTACTTGCTGGCTTCAGAAACTACTGTACTGAAAGCAATGAACAGTTACTCTTAAAAATTGTTCATCTAATTCACAAAATGTTTTCAAATCTCTTGTAATATCGTCTTTACAAGGTATAATGGTACCTGTTTTACTGTATGATAGTTGTTACCTTGTGTTTCGTTTCGACAAGGGTCATGCAATTATGGTTAAGCTTTTTGTTAAACCCAACAGGCAGCTGACTTTGTTAGGATGTCGTGTTGCATGTTGGGAATGCTATTTATGTTTTTTTCTATAGATAAATATAGATATATAAATAATTGAGATTTTAAGTACTAAACAATAGAAAATGTAATGTTCACAACTTTCAATAGTGCTCCACACCTTGTTTTAAATCTCAATATTATTGTTTATAGGATTGATGCATAATCAGTTATGTAATATGTTATACTACTTTAAACTGAGTATATTGTACCAGTTTGGCATCTTGTGTTTCGTTTCGACAAGAGTCATGCATATGGTAATACATATCAATATATATAGTTTGTTTAAATAGTTTTATTAAAACTCTATACTCATAACTAATTGAGCCTGATAGAAAAATATTCAGTAACACTACATGTATTGCGTGATATATATATTTTTGTTCTATATATGTACATATATGTTGACTTTCGTCTATGTTAACTTTTGAATTTGTATTGTATGTTATAATTATATGTATATGCTCTCCTACATCTTGGAGGAAAAAATAAAAATAAAGAATCTATCTAACTAATGGAACTGGAATGAAAGTTCACATAATGATAAAAGGCAATGAGAGAAAGAGTAGAGAACTAGAACCAATCTTCATTCAAATTAGAGTTATTGCCCTTTGTAATTTTACACTTATAATTCTTGTCCTGAGCATAACTCAAAAACTACTAACGGAAATGCAATGAAATTTCACATAATGACAAAAGGCCATGAGAGAAAGAGTAGAGAACTAGAACAAATCTTCATTCAAATTAGAGTTATTGCCCTTTTTATTTAATACTTATAATTCTTGTCCTGAGCATAACTCAAAAACTACTACTAATTGAACTGCAAATTGAATACTGCTGGGTGATACAAGGCCATATGATAAGTTGAGTAGATATGTCGGGGAGCATCCATGGTTTCTACCGATTTCTTGTTATTTATATATAATGTAATCTCCCTAATATTAGTGCCTCTTCTAACAGAAGCGCCAATCCACCTTTAAAAAAAAATGTGTTTAAAAAAATTCTTCAAAATTCAATAAATGTTAAATGTCTTTTGCATAACTTTTATAAAAAAACAAATAAATAATAAATTAATTGTATAAGAGTGCCCTCATTGCATTTTGCGTAGTGACTGGGCGCTACTATTATTAGAAATACGGTAGTTACAACAGATTCGTGTGCACCACTCAATATGACTATTAATCCCCTTTCTCTACGGGTCCCCTGGCAGCAACTTTTGATATAAATTGGACGAGCGAAAAAAAAGTTCTACCATTAAAGGTCATCATTCTGGATTTTACAGAGTGCGCTGGAATAAGAAATAGGTCATCCTTATTAATGGTGTGTTTACCATATGTTGCTATAAGCACCAAACCATTTTTGAACCCGTGTGAAGGATTATCATTGAATCCTTTATTATTATTTTTTAATAAATGAGTTTAACTAGAGCAAGATTTGTTATTTGTTTGTTTCTATTTTCCAATCATCAATTCACATGGAAACACAAACACTGTTGTCAGCATTCAGTAAGTAAGCATTCATAGTTTTCCATAAATGGAGTGAAATGAAAATAATGAATGATATAGAACAGACATTACCATTCCTATTTTTATTGAATATTCAGTATTGTAGTTGTGTAATGTTGTTAATGTAATTATTTTGTGTTTTATAAGTTACAGTGTCCCTTTAAACAGAGAAATTCTTTCTGATTTAGATAAAGAATACTTGAAATTGATCTTAAATTCTGTTGTTGTGTACTTTTTGACAATATAAGTTATTTTGACTTGATGTATAATTGCTGCAATATTTCACAAAATGACATTTAATCTAAGGGTATCATGTTTTATCAAGAAATAACATCTGGAAATTATTTGTTGCTGCTGGCTATAACAAAACCGATGACAGATTTAAATTCAACATAAAAAAATACATCAGAAAACATGTACTTCATATAGGGCTACCTCAAAGGGGAAAAAAAGAAGTGCATATAAATCAAAAAGTTGAAGTCACAAGGAAAACATGATAACAGATTTGGATTCCTAGTTAAAAGTTACATCAGAAATTCTACGCTGGAAATCCCTGACGGAAAAAATAGATTTTTGAAGAGGTTCTAAATCAAAACCGAGAGGTCTAAATTTGAAAATGATTTTATTTTTCAAATCAATGTCAAAAACTGCGCTGGAAAACATGTCGCATTTCTAATTGACTTTTGGAGCTGCAGGGGACAAGAAAATGAGTCAACTTTAATTTAGGCACGAGGACACTGACATTTACATTTCGAACACATACTAATATGAAAAGAGATGTTGCAAATGAATTTGGTGGTCTGTACTGAATAACACAATGCAATGTTAATTTTATTTGACAGTCTAATCACCATGGCTATGATAAACTTTTACTGGAGTATCCAATTACCCAGCTGCAGTAGTGACATAAAGTTCAAGTAATTAATTTCCTGTCAAACCTTATAAAGAAATATAAAAAGATCAGACAGGGAAAGTAGCATTCAAGGAGGACAGTCAACCACAAAACACAGAAACAAACACGCAAACAGACAAACAAGAAGGCAAAAGTAATAATAAATGCAAACGACATCACAAACACAAAAGGGTTGACAATAGGGCTACCACCTTGGAACGGTCAGTGGCAAAGTAGGCCACTGGGGGTTTAAACCGGTTCTAGGTTGCACCAAACCTCACACTTACCATACTGTCATCCCATTAAAACAGGACAGTGTAAATAAAGAAATTCCCGTCATGATCTAATCTCTAACCAACAAGGCAGCATCAATAGGCAATATAAGTAAAACACAAATATGCTAGTGTAATATAATACAAACAAGAGGTCAATGACCTTGAAGCTCTACTGATAGATTTTTGATAGCTAGATCAGCATTCCTGTGAAATTTCATGAAAATCCGTCAAGTACTTTCAGAGGAGTAGTCGCTACAAGTTTTCATTATATAACTCTATGTAAACAAAGATGGCCACTGGCAGCCATGTTTAACATCAAATCAAAATAATTTCTGACAAGGATCAACATCATGTCATACTGATTATTTTAGAAAAAGTCCCATATCAATATCAATTATAGTTTTCAAGAAGTAGTCGCTACAAACTTGTTTTTTGAAAATCTATTTTTAGCCGTGGGGGCCATCTTGAATTTCCGGCCGACCTGAAGTTTTGGTAGGATCACTTAAACATCAAGAGCAACATTCGTGTAAAGTTTCATGAAAATCCATCTAGTAGTTTCAGAGGAGTATTCGCTACAAGTTTTCGTTATATTACTCTATGTAAACAAAGATGGCCGGGCAGCCATGTTAACATCGAATCAAAATAATTTTCGACAAGGATCAACACCATGTCATACTGATCATTTTAGGAAAAGACGAATATCAATATCACTTATAGTTTTCAAGAAGTAGTCGTTACAAACTTGTTTTTTGAACAATTATTTTTAGCTGTGGCGGCATCTTGAATTCCCGGCCAACCTGAAATTTTGCAAGGATCAATTAGACATCAAGAGCAACATTCCTGTGAAGTTTCATGAAAATCCGTCAAGTAGTTTCAGAGGAGTAGTCGCTACAAGTTTTCATTATATAACTTTATGTAAACAAAGATGGCCGCTGGCGGCTATGTTTAACGTCGCATCAAAATAATTTTCGACAAGGATCAACCTCATTCCATACTGATCATTTTAGAAAAAGTCCCATATCAATATAACTTATAGTTTTCAAGAAGTATTCGCTACAAACTTGTTTTTTGAAAATCTATTTTTAGCTGTGGCGGCTATCTTGAATTTCCGACCAACCTGAAATGTTGCTAGGATCATTTAGACATCAAGAGCAACATTCCTGTGAAGTTTCATGGAAATCCATGGAGTAGTTTCAGAGAAGTAGTCGCTACAAGTTTTTACTAAATAACTCTATGTAACCAAAGATGGGGCAGCCATATTTTAATGTCGAATCAATCGATTTTCAACAAGGACCAACATCATGTCATGCTGATCATTTTAGAAAAAGTCCCATATCAATAACACTTAGAGTTTTCAAGAAGTAGTCGGTACAAACTTGTTTTTTAAAAATCTATTTTTAGATTTGGTGGCCGTCTTGGATTTCACATCAACATGAATTTTTGCTAGGATCAACTAGACTTCATGGGCATCATTTCTGTAAGGTTTCATGAAAATCCATTCAGTAGTTTCAGAGGAGTAGTTGCTACAAAAAAAAGGACAGACGGACGACGGACGCCGCACCACGGCATAAGCTCTGCTGATCTCTGATCAGTAGAGCTAAAAAAAACAATAGCCTAGAAAGCCAAAATGAAGGATTGGCAGAAGCCAGAGCAACAAGAGAATAAACCATTAAGAGCACGACAAGAAAGATCATAGACAAACTTCAAACACCACAGTCCCAATGGGCTTTAGGTGGGCGTCATCATTGAAATGTGTATACACTGAAATGCATATGTATTTAAAACAGAAGCGAAATATTGTTTCTGGCTGGACAAGAACAATGTACAGAGAGTTTAGATAACTCCACAATTTTATATTGCTAAATATAGCCAAATTTGGAGATGTTACATGTATTGTGTAATTTGGAGACAGTACATATATTTAAGAGAACTGATCTTGAAACAGGGTCAGTTGGATGCTGGAATTACTGGAATAAGAAGAACAATGACCAGTGAGGTTATATATGAAATTTGAACACTCAACTCCAAAGAATAAAAAAAAAAAAAAAAGTTATAATAATTCAACACACATTTTAATGCAGTTTTTAAAGACGTTAGAGAGGGCTGGCGTGGCGCAGTCGGTAGCGCGGCGGATTTGTAACCGGAGGCCCCAGGTTCAATCCTCTGTGGTGCCACTGAGTTCCGTCGGTGTGTTCTTGGGCAAGACACTTTCCCTTAGCCCCGTCCGTCGGATGGGGACGTAAACCGGGCGGTCCCATGTATCGGTCTATCCTCCGAGCACACGTTAAAGAACCATAGGAATCTATTCGATAATAAGAGTAGGGCAGGTTCCCAGACTCCTATGTATCCTTCCCCTCTCTCTGGGGTGGCTCTAAATAACCTATACTGTGTTGATGAGCCGTCAAACAACATTCAATTCAATTAAAGACGTTAGATGTATTTAAGAGACCACTGACCTTGAGATTGGGTCAGTTGGAGGCTGAAAATTACTGGAATAAGAAGAACAATGACCATTGAAGTTATATATGAAATTTGAACACTCTATTCAAAGAATAAAATAGTTATAAGAATTTAACGCAAACCTTGATGTAAACATTGACGCAAACATGTACAATGGTACCAATTGTAATATAACTTTCTTGTCCTTGGGAGATGAATGTGTACCCATCTTTTATAGTGTTACCCCGGCCTTTAATGCCAATAACTTTCAGCTCTCCAACTGACCCTGGGTTGGTGTCAAGGTCACTTAAATACATGTCCTGTCAATATTTGCGTTAAAATTTGCGTGACGGTACGTACATGTATGTAAGTGACATTGACTCCGACCCATGGTCAGATGGAGGGCTGAAAGTTATTGGCATTAAAGGCCGGGGTAACACTATAAAAGATGGGTACACTGAAAAATGGCTATTATCACTGAACACTCTAAGCTGTCTACAAGCAAAGCACCAGTGGGGATTTTTTCAAAATTTTAGTAGACCTACCCCACACATTTTGTTGAAACTTGGCATAAATGTTCTTGAATGATTGATGAATATTCCTTGTGAATTTGAAGGCACTGTGACATTTGTGAGTGTTATATCCCAAAATTATTTTTTGAAAACTGTTGTAAAATTCAAATTTTCCACCGCTGGTGATTGACAGTTGATGAAAGGTCATGACCTCTCTACCAGCCAATCAGCTGACATATGGCGGGAATAAAATACTACTACAAATACTACAGTGTTTAGATGTACAGTACATTATGAAAGTTATTATTTTTTCATAAATATTATGTGTACAGAGATTGAAAAATCGCATGTGCATGTGTCCGGACTCAATTATTCATATAAATGAACCGTTGGGAACACTTGGTAAATTTGGGAACCATTTTTAAAACACACGTTGGCATTATATATCCCTTCTGAGTCATAACTCCAGAAGCATTTGTCATTCCAGTGCCCTATTTTTTCTGTTTTTAATCCACAGTTTCTTGGTTCATAAAATTAATATGTATTTGAGATTGAGGTTATCCTTTAAATTAATGGGTAATTGCCTGAAGTTGCTCTTCTGAAACTCCAAGTGTTTTTTTGTTCCTCAACAATACAAACAATGCTTACATATTAACAAAAATTAAAACAGATACCAAAAATAATTTATGAAACTTAATTAATAGTTAATTGCCTGAACAAACCCTGGTGAACACTTTATAAATGTATACAAAAGAAATTCTATAAAAGTGTAGTAATTTGTGGGGAAAAAGTTGTGATTGTTTTATTGGAGTTAAATAGGGACACACTCCCAAGTTTATAATTCCACTTATTGATAGGTAATAGATAATTGCCTAGAATGATTATCTCTTCATCTTTATCTCTGATATACAGATTGGTATATTAATTACTTACGACAACATTACCATTGCTTTACTCAACTTGCATAAGTCCACGAGTGGAAAAAATTCCCTTCCCGGGACTGCGGCCCGATAAGGGAGCCGCTAATAGGTTAACCCAATACCTCCGAAATCAGAACGAGGCTTACTTCCTCTTATTCCACTCGCGCTGTATCTGAAGGATCAGGTAATTTCGAGTGGCTCAATTTTGCGTTTCTTCCACGGGTTTTGTGTTTTGTTAACTTTAGTTTGATATTTCTTTATCCTTATACACCCTTATACATTTACAGTTCGTGCGGTTAGCACTCGCTGTTGTACTTTCTATTTTAGCGCGTTATGTCGCATGTGAACACGCCACCGCTGGGTGGGGAGTCCTGCTCGAAGGGGGAAAACAGTACCCCTTACGCCCAGGATAAACCCCAACCCAGACGGAAACTGCCTGGTTCCCCTTTCAACCCTTGTTCCAGTAAGCTGGCCGGTACTGGGGGGGGGGGGGGGGGGGGGGGGACCACGGTAGTGGCAGAGACTCTCGATTTGCGGAAGGCCCTCAGAATAGCTCCGGCTCGGAATCATCTAGGTCACCTTCCAGAGAGTCCAGACACAAGAGTAACTCTCACTCTAAGAGATCCCAGGTTTATTCAGGTAAGGAGACTACACTTTCTTCTAACTCTGAATTTTCGGGTTTTTCTGACTCCCCTCCTAGGGGTAGGTCCCACTCCAGGCGTAGGTCCCACTCCAGGCGTAAACGGAGTAGTTCTCATAGACATCATCGGAGTCATCATGTGTCTTCCCGGGAACTAGCCAACCTCAGGTCTCTCCTGAGCTCGGCTTCCCGGCTCTCTCACACTAAGAGATCCAGGAACCACTCTAGGTCTCGTTCTAGAGATTCTTCCAAGCGGGCTAGACATTCCCGCTCTAATTCTTCTCGCCCTAGAAGGGATCACTCTCATGCCATTTCACCTTCTAGTGGCTCCCGGTCCCGGAGGTTTTCACCCCCTTCGGCCGTTCTCCCCCCTCAACCTCCTGAGGAGGTTGTTTCGGGTTTGTTGTTGGATCCTGTCACAGGCTTGTTTCTATCGGGTCAACCTCCCTTACCCCCTCAGAGTGTTACTTCTGAGTCTCCTGAAGCGTTCCTGGAAGAACCTTCTCAGGGTGCAGTTTGGCCTTCCTTCTCCGGGCTGATTGGCCTTCTTAGGGATAGGTTGGGACCCTCAGTTTGCCCTCCGGTAGTTGCACCCGTCAGTTCCTCTGCGGGTGCTTCTGCCATGGATTACTTCGATGTGCAGGCGGACTCTGCTAAACCTGACCTTTCTTTACCACAGAGTAGGCAGGTTTCCTCTCTTCTTTCCTCTCTTCAGGCTGAGGTTAGGGGTCCAGAAACAGTGCAAGGGTCACCACTTCCTCAGTTCCCTAAGGCCCTTCGAGCTAATAAGCTCCTTACTGGTCAAAGGCAGTTTGGTAACTTACGTACAAAGTATGTGCCTCAAGCTCCCGTTCTCCCTTTAGAACCCCCCTCGGTAGATTCTTCGGTCCAAGATGTTCTTCGGCCAAAGTCTAGTTTGCCTTCCACGGCTACCATCCCTTTGGTAGATGTGGTATCTTTGGATCGTTTTGCACGCATGGGTGTCCAGATTTCTTCACATACGGATTTGTTTCTTTGTGGCATCCTTTCTATTCTCAGGGACCCTTCTCCTTCTCCTGAGGCTCTTATCGAGCTTCAACGTTATATCCTTTCTACAGTAAAGGCTAACGTGGATGCTATGGGCTTGTTTCTTCGTATTTCCGAAGCTTTCAGTCTTTTCAGAAGGGACGCTATCTTGAACCTTTCGGTTCTTAATCCTCAATTGTCGGCTAGCATTAGGGTGGAACCTATTAGTTCACCTACTCTCTTTGGTCCCTCCTTCCCAGATGTGCTATCCCATTATAGGGAAGAAGTCAAGCATTCTTCCTTCCAGAAGATAGCACTTTCTTCTGTGCGACCTCCTAGACCCCCTCAGGGTGGGTACAGGTTTACGACCCCCCAAGCTACGGTTAGCAGGGCCCCGATAGTAGCTCCTGCACCCTTTGTTCCGCAGGCTCCTTCTTCTTCTGCGTTTCAGCCAAGGTCGGTTCGTCCCCCTAAGCGACAGGATAAGTACCATTCTGGAGGTCGGGGTAGAGGTAAGAGTAGGGGCAGAAGCTCTCGCTTCCCTGCCCCATAGGGCTGCCCGCTCCGGTTTCCCACAGGCTCCGTCCGGTTCGGCTCCTCCTCTAGACTTGAGGATCCCAAAACCGGAAATACCAACAGGCGGCAGACTTTCTGCCTTCAGTCAAGCCTGGGAAAAAATAGCAGATCCTTGGACACTCTCAGTAGTCCGGGGCGGGTATCTCATTCCTTTTCGCGTCCAACCTCCTCTCACGCGTCATCCTCCAGTCAAATTCGGTCCTCCTCAAAATTCACAGAAGTTTCTGGTCTTGGATCAGGAGATCCAAAACCTCTTGCGTTTACAGGCAGTGGAACCGGTGCTTCCCTCCCATCCAAGAAAGGGCTTTTACAGCCGCCTCTTTGTAGTGGCCAAACCTTCGGGTTCTTGGAGAACAATAATAGATCTTTCAATATTGAACAGGTTTATCATCACTCCACATTTCAAAATGGAAACTCTAGATTCCATTCGGCTGGAGCTACAGCAGGGAGACTGGGTAACCTCCCTGGATCTGAAAGATGCATATTTTCATGTCCCCATCCACCCTTTTTCAAGGAAATACCTTCGGTTTGTCTGGCAGGGGACAACCTATCAGTTCCGAGCACTACCATTCGGACTATCTCCAGCCCCTTATGTGTTCACTCGGGTGATCAAGGTGGTTTGTTCCCACGTTCATCGCATGGGTATTCGTTTACACACTTACCTAGACGATTGGCTTCAACCAGCCAACTCCAGAGATCTGGCTCTATCTCACTCAAAGCTTCTACTTTCAGTAGTTCTAGGTCTTGGTTTTATTCCAAACTGGGACAAGTCGGAATTAATCCCTTGTCAGGCCTTCAATTTCCTCGGGGCTCGTCTTTCTCTACTAGAAGCCTTGGTAGGCCCTTCTTTGGACAGAATCCATCACCTACAGGAGTCCCTCGGGGACCTCTTGTTGAAAACCTCGGCTTCAGCAAGGGAGATCCATTCCCTTTTGGGTCAAATGGAATCTATGTCCCAGCTCCTTCCTCAAGGCAGGACTCACAAACGCCCGTTACAGTGGGCATTAAAAGACAGGTGGGATCAGGCTTCCCAATCTTGGGAATGCCAAATCCAGCTAGGCCCTTGGTTCAAATTAGCAACTCTCAAGTGGTTAGATTCGGCTTTTCTTATGGACAGGGTTCCCCTTCACCCTCCAGACCCAGATTTACACCTGTTCACGGACGCCAGCCTCCTGGGTTGGGGGGGCCCATTTAGGAGATCTTCAGGCCTCAGGTCTTTGGACCCTCTCCGAAAAGACCTCCCATATCAATCTCTTGGAGCTAAAGGCAGTCTTCTTGGCGCTTCAGACCTTCGTAATAGCTATACGACGCCATTCGGTCTTGTTGGCCACAGACAACACTACAGTTGCCGCGTACCTCAACCAGGAAGGGGGATCTCATTCCAGGAAGCTCTCAGATTTAGCAACAGAGATCCTCAAGTGGTGTTTCCAAGAAAGAATCTTCCTGAGAGCACGTTTTATCCCAGGCAAACTGAATGTCTTGGCGGATTCTCTATCCCGGAGGGATCAGGTCATTCAGACGGAGTGGAGACTGCACTCTCCAACGTTATCCCAAGTATTTCGTCTTTGGGACACTCCACAGGTGGACCTGTTCGCAACCCGGTTGAACAACCAACTTCCGACTTTCGTCTCCCCAGTACCAGACCCCTTGGCATGGGCAGTGGACTCCCTTGCTATACCGTGGCGGGATCTGTTCGCCTATGCATTCCCTCCACCTCCTCTGCTGTCCCGAGTACTTCTGAAGATCCAGCGAGAAGCTTGTCTGGTTATCTTGATAGCCCCACTTTGGTCGGGCCATCCATGGTTTCCGACCCTCCTATCTCTTCTGGTGGCTCCTCCCCTGAAGCTAGCCCCCAGGTTAGACCTCTTGTGTCAACCCCTGTCACGTCTACTTCATCCCAGACCGGAAGTATTCAACCTTCACGCCTGTCTCTTATCCAACGACATCTGCAGACGGCAGGTTTTTCTGAAAGGGTTGCCCATAGAGTCTGTACCTCCAGAAGGGCTTCCACTAATGCCCTCTATGAATATCGGTGGAAGTTCTGGACGGATTGGTGTGTCTCAAGGTCATTTGATCCACTCCATCCATCTTTGACTTCACTATCAGACTTCCTCGTCTCCTTGTTTGAGGACAAATCTCTTTCCCCTTCTTCGGTTAAAGGTTATCGCTCCGCTATTTCTATCACACTCAAGGAAATAACGGGGCATGATTTCTCGGATAGTCCTCTTCTCTCTAATATTATTAAAAGTATAGAGTTAGAGAGCCCAGCAGTTGCCCATATTGCTCCCAAATGGGATCTTCTGTTGGTTCTCAAGGCTATCGCAGACCCTCCTTTCGAACCTCTTGTTTCTTGTGGTAGGAAGGAGCTTACCCTCAAGGCTACCTTCCTTATAGCCCTAGCCTCGGGCCGTAGACGGAGTGAGATCCATGCCTTACTGGGGACTGAAGAATCTATTGCTTTTGCTGCAGACGGGTCTTCAGTTACCTTACATTTCTTTCCGGGTTTTCTGGCCAAGAACCAGCGACCTTCGGTTCCTAGCTTACCACTGGTTATTCCGGCTCTACCCCACTCAGGTGCTACCAATTCTTCTAGCCTCTGTCCGGTTAGGGCTCTAAGAATTTACCTGGAGCGCTCAAGGTTTTGGCGGCGGGGCAGAAAGAGACTTTTTCTGCCACATTTTCTGCACGCTACTAAATTTCTTTGGCTTCCATCTCTAGGTGGATTGTGGAAACCATCAAAGTAGCCTATAATGTGCAAAAGACCGATCTACCAGGGTCAAACCCTACAGCGCATGAAGTCAGAGCTTTGTCTTCATCCTTAGCATGGTCTAATTCAATTCCCTTAGAACGCATTCTTAAAGCGTGCTACTGGAATTCGAACAACTCCTTTGTTAGATTCTACCTAAGGGATTGTTCCCAACTCAATAACGAATTGGCTGCTCTGGGTCCCTTAGTTGCTGCCCAGTCTGTCATCGGAGCTTCGCTACCCGACCAGTTAGATGACTAGGTTTTCCGCAAGTCACTAACGTCCGGGGTTTCGAACCAAATTTATTACATATGCATGTTTTGCATGTACCAGCCATACCTATGGTTACTGTTACAGCTGGTCAATTTTTTCCCTTATGCATGTTGTTTTATTTACCTATTTGCACACAGTTAAATGTTCTTTGTGTTTATAGTTTATTACCTGTACAGTTAATTATATGAAACTTAAACTGTTATGTAAGTATCTAATTGGGATTTATTGATACTGGTTTTCTTTTAACAATCGATTAATACAAACATATTCTTCTGATAGATATGTTTGATATTGTCGATTATTCAATGGTGCTGGGCTTAATTGCCCTTGACAGACGGACGGTTTACTGTACCATAATTGACATGTTACACCTTCGACTTTGCTACGGGTATAATAGAGGTTCCCTCTACATGTACTTGGGAATAGGACTACACGTGCCACATTCACCATGTTATTTTCACCTCTTCTGGAGATGTCATGGAATCTCCTTCAATTGTGTTTTGTGAACCAAGCAGGACCCCTATATATGGGTGAGTGTTAGTTAGTTGTTTCTGCAGGTTTTAATCTGCTCTAATCTCTTGAGATTATAGCAGGTTTGATCGTTCCCCTTTGCTTGTTTCAGTTTGTTCAAATTCCCTTGATACATTCTACCTATCATAACAGGCTACTTATTTCCACCCCATGTTAATTTTGTTAAAGTCGCAATGGTAATGTTGTCGTAAGTAATCAATATACCAATATGCTAAATTTGGTTCAATTTTAGTATTGGTTTATTATACTTACGACAACATTAATCCCACCCCTCCTTAATTAGAATTTGCGGAATAAGAGGAAGTAAGCCTCGTTCTGATTTCGGAGGTATTGGGTTAACCTATTAGCGGCTCCCTTATCGGGCCGCAGTCCCGGGAAGGGAATTTTTTCCACTCGTGGACTTATGCAAGTTGAGTAAAGCAATGGTAATGTTGTCGTAAGTATAATAAACCAATACTAAAATTGAACCAAATTTAGCATACTTCACCCACACTGAAGTTTATTGCTCTACCATACCACATGTGTTTATGTTTACAAACAGCACAAACTGACCAGTGGATAAGCCACTCCTACTGTGCCTAATTTGCTTAATAGCCTACCGTACGGTTATTGAAGATTTTGAGATCCGGTCTTTAAGTTGGACAATACCTCCAAGTGTGACCTTCATTTGACCAGACCTTTGACCTCCAAATATGACCTTGACCTTTGAGGTAAGGCCTTGATTCTTATGTGTGACACACCCCTCATTGTGATTAACATTTGTGTGAAGTTTCATCAAATTCCCTTTGGAACTTTCAAAGTTATGGCTGAGAAATGTTTGTTTCAGATGGACAAACGAACAGACGGATGATGCAATTACTAAATGCCTCTGAAGCATAAAAATGAAGGGAGGCATAAAGAAGAAGATAGAAAATGAGTCCATGTGACATGAATGCACGCTTTGGCATTGTCAGTCACATAAAATAAAACTTCAATGTAAATTAACTTACTAAGCCCTAAAAGTAAGTCAAGGTCATTCATATTGACCTACTTTTGCTAGCAAACAAACTGCTTTCATGTAGTTAAAAACCATATGTGAAGTTTGAAAGCTCTATGGCTTCCAGTGTCGAGAAATGAACTTAATTAAAAACTTAATGTAAAACATTTTTGTACATACAACCGTGTGTACGGACAGACGGACAAGGTTTACTCTATATGCCCACTTCACTTCAAGGTGAGGCATAAAACAAATATATGAACAATATGTTTATGCACACAGCTCAAAATTCTGTTGGCATCGTAAGTTTGAACCAAGTTTATAAATATTCATGGGCATAAGGTCAGGTAAAAGTTCAGCTAAACTGGAAGGTGACCGATGACAAAGTTATACACCAGACACAACCAATATCACTTCATTCAAATACATGGTCATAAGGTATCTTCTGACCTCTAAGTGTGACCTTTACCTTGAAGCTACGGACCTGGGTTTTGCGCACGACATGTCGTCTTGTTCTGGTGAACATTTCTGCCAGGTTATATAAAAATCCCTCAAAGGATGGCAAAGTTATAGACTGGACACGACTTACATGACTTCAATCAAATACAGGGATATAGGACATATATAGGTGTGTGAGGGGGTGTCCCCCTCCTGCCAGTGGGGGTTTGTGGGGCCTCCCCCAAGAAAATTTTGAAAATTAGGAGGCAAATGATGCGTTCTCAAGCTATATTTCAGCGTTAATATGGCATTTTGTTTGACACTAGCCCATACCCACCTCAGCTTTCAGGTTTTATTGCATATTTGGAACTTTTTGAACTTTTATTTTTTCACTTTTGCTGACGAATTGTACGCATTGGCGTACGTGCGTATGCCTGGATACGCGCCTGAGAGTTATTTACCGTACATGAAATATGGACATGAAAGTACTTCTTTTTGACCTATGACCTTTAAGCTACAGATCTGGATTTTGCATGTGACACGTCCTCTTTGTTATTGTGGAGAACATGTGTGCCAGGTTGTTTGAAAATCCCTCCATGAATGTCAGAGTTTTTTACCAGACACGATTGTACAGACGAACGGACGGACTGACCGATGGACGGTGCGAATACTATATGCCACCCTTCGGGGGCATAATAAAAACTAGAACTATCACTGAAGGTGATGAATACCCCCGCTTTTTTTGCTATAGCCGTTGAGGATGGGCAAAATCAAGAAAAATAAATGTCTAAAATACCTGTCAGTTTTTTAATGTGAACAAAATTCTAAGTAAAACACAGGTGCATAATTCTGTATAAAACATTTGCAGAATCGAAAAACCGTTGATGCAGAGACACATTTTTATCATCACCTGTGAACCGTATTTCAAGCGTAATAACAATCCACGAAAAGTTTTAAAGTGAAAGTCACATAAAGTTCATAATAGAGTGAAACATTCGAAGTCAAATAAAGGGCCATAATTCTGTAATAAATTAGGCATCAACAATGTGTGATGTAGAAGGACATAAGATGATCAGTTGTTATTTGTACATGAAGTTTGGGAACAATCAATTCAAACATGTTTGAGCAATATGTGTTAACAGGTCATTATACAATATTTTAGTGGAAAATTCTAAGTCAAAGAAAGGGCCATAATTCTGTAATAAATTAGGCAATCAATGATTGGTGATGTAGAGGGACATAAAGTCATCAGTTGTTATGTGTACATGAAGTTTGGAAACAATCACTTTGAAAATGTTTGAGAAAAATGTGTTAACAGGTCATTATTATACAATATTATAGTGGAAAATTCTAAGTCAAACAAAGGGCCATAACTCTATAATAAATTAGGCAATCAATGATGGGTGATTTAGAGGGACATAAGATCATCAGTTGTTATGAGTATATGAAGTTTGAGAACAACCCATTCAAAAGTTTTGAGATATGCAAGCATTAAAAATGTGTTACGGGACGTTACGGACAACGTGATTCCTATATAGCCCCCACTTCACTTTGTGAAAGTGGTGAGTAAATACAAACATTCTAGTAATATAGCAAAGGTACTAGTTTATTTGTATTTGATCAGAAGGTCAACATTAAAAGATTCCGGGCCACGACATGTCCAACAAACGCATAGAGAGGAAGCGCTGAGTAAAAGAACCATAATGTTATCTTGATTCAAATTGAGAGTTATTGCCCTTTGTATTTTTATACTGACAATCCTTCTCCGGAGTACTTGAGTACTTGAAAACTACTAATGAGGCTCGAATGCTGGAATAAAACCCAACACAATGAGGGGGCAATGATAAGAAGTGCAGAGCACAAGAAGCAAAACCCTATTTTTGTTTAAATGAGAGTTATTGCCCTTTGTTATAAGTTTTAATTATTGTCTGAAGCATAACTTGAAAACCACTTATGGGACTGGTATGAAACTTCACACAATCATAGAATAGAGAACAGTGTGAGGATGTCTAGAGTGATAGAACCGTAACTCTATCTTCATTCAAATTTCTTGTCAGGAGCAGGACTTGAAAACTACTAATCAGACTGGAATGAAACTTCACACAATGATAGAGGGCAATGACAGGAAGTGCAGAGTGCAAGAACCAGAACTCTAACTTTAGCTGAAGTAAATACAGAGTTATCCCTCTTTTAACACTTAATTTAGTTTGATATCCATTGGTTCTACTGATGTTCTTGTTGAATGTTACACCAATACTATATTTAATCCTATGGTAGAATAACAAATTCCAAATTTTGTTTCCTCAATATTTAATTATGTGTAAGCGATTTAAGTCAAAATGAAACTGGATTAATAAATTGAAGTGCCAAATACTTCATCATTGTCAAATACTTCATCATTGTCATGCTAAATTCTTCATCATTGCCGTGCTAAATTCTTCATCATTGCCGTGCTAAATACTTCATCATTGCCGTGCTAAATACTTCATCATTGCCGTGCTAAATACTTCCTCATTGCCGTGCTAAATACTTCATCATTGCCGTGCTAAATACTTCATCATTGCCGTGCTAAATACTTCATCACTGCCGTGAAAGGGACACGTGGCAATCTTGACTTTTTTTAACTCGCGGCATCCCATTAGTTGTTTAACGTAACTTGCATATTTACCAAATCATAATAAATAATGAAGTCAATAGTATGAAGTAAATTGTTTTCATTTTAGTAAATGTTAATTATATTGCACCAAGAAGATACTTAAAGAAACTAACCTGCCAAATAACGGTAAAGTAACACAACAAAACCGTTCATCAAAACTCTATCCAGGTGTTCAGGTCATATAATAATGTATATGAGCTACTTAAAAGTATAGGATTTTTCACGGGTTGTTAAAATAACCGGTGAATGAATATGCGTAAAATGAATTATGAGTGTTGGCAACTCTTAATTCAACATTCCAGTTTTTGGGTTTGGTCTGGCTTGATAAAGACATCAAGATGGCCATGTGTCCGTTGAAAGCGGAACATGCAAATGGAATTTTGCATTATTATGTAAACAGTTTGGAATGTAAAATACACATAATTATTTTTTTATGAGATCATTTATAAACACAGATACCATGAACCTACACACAGACCTAATAATTAGGTTTGTGATCTACACGACAATGTCATATATGCATAAAACTCTTCATGATATGTATGTTTAAAGTCAGGCAATATTTTGTAAAATTTCGGCACTGTGTCACGTGAAAGGTAGATATATTTCACAGTTTCTTATCTGTCTGTTATTAGGTCTGTGATCTACACGACAATTTCAGCATTAGGGAATCTTGCAGTTTCCTATCTGTCTGTTATTAGGTCTGTGATCTACACGACAATTTCAGCATTAGGGAATCTTGCAGTTTCCTATCTGTTTGTTATTAGGTCTGTGATCTACACGACAATTTCAGCATTAGGGAACCTTGGACTCTCGATCACACCTTTACCAAATTTATACTCCAGAAACTTTTTTATATCATTTGGTGCCGAAGCATTGAGTCCAGCAAACTTTTTTCTTGTCAGTGGCGTCAAAAAATGCTCAGGAAATTCAGTATCCTGTTTATGTGTTTTAAACCATGTATTCTTCGTCATGATGCCATTTTTGGAGACAAATGGAAATATATCGACGTGGAGATGGTTCGACTCGCTGTATTGAACTCGATAAAAGTCGCCCTCGATTGCCTTCTCCCATGAAAATCCGTCTTTATCAACGAAACTAGCTTGTGCTAATTTGGCAAGCTGCGTACATTTTATAATATCATCCTGATAAATGCCTACATCAATGTCGTAATCCCAGGGGATTATATCACTGTCACGTGCAGCACCAAGCAGACTACCACCTTCTAGCCAATACCTCACTTTGCACGAGTCCAAAATTGAAAACACGTGCTTTGCTGTTTCTCTCAATGCCTTCAAACAACATGGCGGTGTCCATCGGTCATGATATAAATATTCTGGCATGTCGTTATAAACAGTACCAAAACATCTCTCCGTTTCTTTGCTGCAACCGTACCAGTCCACCTGCTTGTTTTCTCGCACAACCCGCTTCACGCCAAGTTGTGAATACAATCTTTGTAACCTAGTAGCACGTGACTGTTTATGCTGCCATAGGCTCTGAGGATCTTTATGCAGTTCTTTATTGCGAACTAAATATAGATCAGTAGAAACGACAACTTTTATATATGCTAATGATAACTGAATGTACAAAGACATAAAACTGGGAGGTAAAAATGGATTCGATAACTGCCCCAGATGACTGGTTCTCAGTAACAGCCCATGGTCTCCTGTCACATAACCACACTTGTCCGCCTGCAAACTGGTTCCAATTTCAACTGTCCATGTCTTGACAGCGAAACTTATACCGTGACATTTAAGTGCTGTGCGCCCTACTGGAATAGCAACACCTTCCTTTTTATCAACATCTAATGTCTTCACATAGTTCTGGAATTTCTCCACAAAGTTAACATGTATGACTATACCATCAGGTATAAACAATACAAAATTGGTCTTAATATAAGTCTCTGGTCTGGAAGCATTTAAAAAGGTTTTTGGTCCATTTTCCAAAGTTACTAATTTCACATTAGGTAACTTGGGTAGCTTAATTGGGGGATATGGCAACTTCTCGGCAATTACAATCACATCAAAGTGTGGAAAAGTGGTAGCGATGTTCTGTACCGCATCTTCAACATTGTTTTCAAATAATTCAAAATCTTGGAAGATAATGGTCAAAGTTGGATCCAAGCGCTCGCGTTCCTTTAAACCGAAGTCGCTCTTAATCTCATTCTGAGTTGGTTTGGAAAATAGACGATGTTGCCAGAAACTGAGAATTAAACAAATTATAATGTTGACAACAAACGCCAGGATTAGGCATTTGCAGCAGCGTCGTCGTGTCCATCTCATCATGATACAGGGGTCAGCTCCAGTCTTCTAATGACTGGTGTGGATGTTGATCTTTTGTTACAGTTACAGAATTTATCTGCAAAGAGAAACAGATACATTAGAGAAAGTAATACCTTATTTCCCATAATAACAGATACATCAGAGAAAGTAATACCGTATTTCCCATAATAACAGATACATTAGAGAAGGTAATACCATATCTCCAATAATAACAGATACATTAGAGAAGGTAATACTGTATTTCCCATAATAACAGACACATTAGAGAAGGTAATACCGTATTTCCCATAATAACAGACACATTAGAGAAGGTAATACCGTATTTCCCATAATAACAGACACATTAGAGAAGGTAATACCATATTTCCCATAATAACAGACACATTAGAGAAGGTAATACTGTATTTCCCATAATAACAGATACATTAGAGAAAGTAATACCATATCTCCAATAATAACAGACACATTAGAGAAGGTAATACCATATTTCCCATAATAACAGACACATTAGAGAAGGTAATACCATATTTCCCATAATAACAGACACATTAGAGAAGGTAATAACGTATTTTCCATAATAACAGATACATTAGAGAAGGTAATACCATATTTCCCATAATAACAGATACATTAGAGAAGGCAATACAGTGGGTAATACCGTATTTCCCATAATAACAGATACATTAGAGAAAGTAATACGGTACTTCCCATAATAACAGATACATTAGAGAAGGTAATACCATATTTCCCATAGTAAGAGCGCCTCCCCTAATAGCCCCGCACCCCCCCCCCCCCCCCCCCCCCCCCCCCCCACACACACCTTTAAAAAAATAAAATTAAAAAAACACAAAAAAAACATTGTACAACATTGTCTGTTATTGGAAATATTTTTGGGGAACAAGGGAACATTGGGAAAATATTTTTGGGGAACAAGGCAAAACATTTTTGGGGAACATTGGGTCATATTTTCAGGGAACAGGAACCCCACTGGGGGCCTCCTCAGACGTCACGCGCAATGTTGGGTAATATGAAATAGGCACTACCTAAAGCCCGTTCGATAAAATGTACATTTTGTACAGTTAAAGGCCATAAATATATACCTCTCCGTACGCCCGTTAACGGAAGCCCTGCCCTCTCTCTATTTTAAGGGTGAGAACTAACTCTAATTTCTAAATTCCATCAAATCATAATCTTAATTACTATTGTCGGAATAATTAGATTTGTTTTATTCTGAAAAAGAGTTGTCGGCGTCGTTTTAAAGGAGTCGGTCGGGTCTCAGTAAACACAGGTATTATTTTATTTGGCCTAAGTATTTTAAATGTCAATCTCGTATTAGAAAAGTTCGAGTACTGTAGATAATCTCAATAATTCTAGACCGTGTGCAGATCTATGTTTTAATTTTTAAAGAGAGTGAGTGAAATCATGCAGCAACATGGCATTTTGTTAATCCTCTCACATTTATAGAATACCAGATTGATTTATTATTTATTCCTTTTTGTGGGGAGAGGGTGTGGGTGGTAGAGGGGGTGGGGTAAGACGTGGGGTATGCTTAACTTGAATCCACTCTTAAGTCCCTGTAAGTGTATACATAAAATTGAAATATCAAGATTATATTTGTTTGCCATTAACACCCATCAAAATACTTTATAGGATGTTTTTACTATGTTAAATGAATGAGACTCATAGGTAGTAGTAGATAGGTAGTGAGGGGTGAGGGAGGGGGCAAGTTTTTTTTCTGTTAAGCTGTTACTGGCGAAATGTCTTTTTTGTTATCTGTTATTGAGAATATTTATTTAATTTTCGTTACCTGTTATCATCAAATTCTATCCCCCCCCCACCCCCCCCCCCCCCCCCCCCACACCACTCCCCCTCCCTCACACACACAATTAATTATATCAAAGTACTTTGCCCATTATCTAGGCATTGCCTATTTCATATTATGCATACTGCATTTATCATGTCGATCTGTATAATTCTGCCGAGAAACAGGGTGCCTGAGATAAAACTTTATCTCGGCAGTTACGGTCATACCCCGTCAGGTGCACTTCTTTTGATGACATCAGCACCTCTTGATGTCAGGGTATATTTGATGATGTCTGGGTACTTTTGAACGGATGACATCTGGGTACTTTTGAACGGTTAAGTCCAGACTCTATTGTACCCATCTCTTTATAAAGAGATGGGTCTCTTTATAATGGCTTATCGAGTTTGTTGGTGGAGGGACTATAAACCTTAGACACACACACACTTTGAACGGAAAAAAAAAACGTTGGTAAATTAAATGATTTTAAACGATCAACATCATAAATAGAATATCATGTTAGTGCCTGATCGCATCCAGTTTATCAGGTTCGGCACAATAAAAAATGAAGCCCGAGGCTTACGAAAAAATGAAGCCCGAGGCACATTCATTTATTTCTCAGCCTCATCTGATAAACTGGATGTGATCAGGCACTAACCTTCTCTATATATGCGACACTACATAATAGAGAGGTCTACTGTACTGTCAAAGTCTAGTAGGAAATATCAGTGAAGTAAGAAGATCTCTTCTTACTTCACTGGAAAATATTAATTCTATAATTTCTAAACAAATTCTGAAGGCTATACAGTACACTTTCGCAATGCAGATTACCTGTAAATTCAGATAATGACATAATGGCAACAGCATTTAACGTTCAATAAACGTCTATTACTACAAACCTTCTTTCTGACAATCACAATTGAAGAACATTTCCCCATCTAAATCACCATCTTGGAAATTCCAGTCCTATTTTTAGATAAAGGTATTTCCCTGGTGACCGGTAAAAGACGGTTAATTTGCCGGGACTTGCGGTCTCAGGTAGGAGGTGTTAAATGTAAAATTATTTTTGTAATCAAAACATTATATTTAGAATGTGGAAACTAATTTGGTGTGTTGATATATGATTAAATAAATGATAATGATAAAAATGTTTAATTTTTTTCCATGTTTTTGATGTTTGTATTGGTGTATTTGCATGAAATTGAAAACGTTTAAACCATTATTACAAACTAATTATCAAATTCTAATTGTATTGTTCACATTGGTTATGTAAAATGACTCATTCTAAATATGATTTAAAAAAAACCACTTCATTATTTTGTAAATACGGTCCAAAATGTGTATATTTAGACTATGTACCCTGCTGTTGGAAATTTCTTTAACCTCTAAACGCCAGGCTCGTCTTTGAATCATTACTACAAACGTATTATATATATATAAAGAATGTATGTTTTACATTGATTATGTAAATAAAACCATTTTAAATATGACAATATGGAACTATGACGTCATAGTTTTCAGAATGGCGGCTCCCATATCCATTTTAGACAACCTTCAAATGGTCATATCTTTTTCGTTTATCATCCGATTTTGATAATTTTTTCACCTTTTTGTAAGTTTTTTCAGAGCTCCCAATAAAACAGCTGTTTGGGTGTGTCGCTACATTCCCTTAATAAATTAGACTCTCTTATGTCAAAGCAATCGTAAATATTTATATTATGCCTTTAAAAAACGCATTCAAAACAATTAATGTACATATGCATGTATCACGAAAGTGGGTGAACTTGATATATTGGTGTGTGCGTGATACACATTTATGGCTAATGCTATTTAATGAACTTGAATTTATGACGATATGTTGTAATTGTCCATATATAAAAAGAATATAACAACAGTTAATTTCTTTTGTGAAAAGGATTATAGTATACTACCATTTAACAATGAGCAAAGTGGATATTAAGACCGCAAAAACACTTGCAAAACCAAACACAGCCTCGGGCAAGGCTCCCAATCCAAAGCGGCCAAATAGTGATGTGTGTAACACAACTGCCGAAGAGATTAGTTTTATGAGCACACAAATTGACACTATGACCGAGGATATGAAAGAAATCAGGGGTAGTCTCAAGGATATTATGAGACGAGAGGAAATGGAAAAGTTCATCCATCTGACTGTTACCAAAATAATAACAGACTTAAATGAAAATATGGAGGTAACGATAGCCATTAAAGTTGAAGAAAAAACCAAATCTCTGCAAGAAAAAGTCAACATATTAGAAAAAGATAATAAAAGCTTGAGAGATGACATGAACACATTAAAAACATCAATCACTAAACAAGCTTCCAAGTTAGCAGAATGTGAAACTAGATCCTTAGATGCTCTTTCCAAGAGCAACTACAATGAGCAGTATTCAAGGAAGAACAATGTTAAAATAATGGACCTTCAGGAAAAGCCTGCTGAATCCGAAAAGGACTTGATCACCGAGGTGTCTAAGCTACTTAAGAAAAAGGAGGTTACACTTGACCCAAGTAAGATTCTAGCCATTCACAGAATCCCCGGCAAGGAGGGTCACGCCAAGCCAGTGCTTATCAAGTTTACCAACAACACTGAGAAAAAAAATGTCATGGTACACAGGACTGCATTTAAAACCATGGGGCATCGTATAGTGGATGACGTTACCAAACTGAACGCCGGACTTATTAAACGCCTATCTGACCATCCTACCATCACACAGGCGTGGTATTTCAACGGGTACGTTTACGGACGGGCATCAACGGAAAGGCGATATCGATTTGACCTGTTTGACAATGTGGAAGACGTTCTCAAGAAGTAGTTCACTTTTGAACAAACATTTACATTTAACCCAGATGTCAGGATTTATCATTTAATATATAATTAACAAATGTGACGATACTTAAAGTTGGAATATATTTTGTTTTTGTGTTATAGTATTTCAATTTGCAATTCATAGTTTCAAGTGGGTATCTATCTGTGTTTATTTTATGTGACAGTATCTAGAAAAACAGACTTGGATTTAAATCAACATTAATAGTTATTTTTGCCATATTGTGTATTTTCCTATATATGTGTGTGTGTGATCATTTTTTATTTACATTATACAATTTTGGACTTTTCAGCTGTTATACATGATGTGATATGCACAAAAAAAATCATTATTGACCGAGGCGATAGCCGAGGTCAATAATGATTTTTTGGTGCATATCAACATCATGTATAACAGCTGAAAAGTCCATAACTGTTTTATTATATAACCCTCAATTTACAATTATATAAAACAGGTCAATATCAAAAAAACAATTATATAAAACAGGTCAATATCAAAAAAACAGGTCAATATCAAAAAAACAGGTCAATATCGCTAGATATTTTTTCTAAAAAATTACTTTTTAGCCAATGAAAACGCGTCTATTTATAGGTTATATAATAAACAATTATAGCCTATGCTAAATAGGCATATTTGGACAGTTAATTGGAGGATCAAGAAATCACAACCTTTTATGATCATTAACTGTTACATACCGTGCTATATGATTATAACAAAACAGTGTTTACATTACTTTACAGAATACACATCTGAACTGGATTTAATCATGTGTAACTGTGAATACTATAGACAGAGATAGGACTCAATTAGATTTAATAATGTGTACACTGTGAAAACTATATAGACAGAGAAAGGACTCAATTGTGATATAAATATGGGATTACTATAAATCATGACTTATTGGATTAGTGTAATAGGATATTTATGATTGGTGAGTTACTATACAGTTATCGTCCATAGCTGTATAATTTGTATTGGTCCTACTGTTGTCGTGTTAATATTGATTTTGTACCTAATTATCCCCTCGTAGAATGTAAAAGGCAGACTGTCGTATGTCTGTCTGTCTGTCCGTCTGTTAGAAAAGTAATCAGGATGCAATTGTCCACATATACATACGTAGATTTTATGCTTACCGGTATCTCAAGCAGTATCTTTAAAAGAAATAGTCACAGATAGTACCATGCAGGTGTCTGTCTGTCTGTCTGTCTGTCTTATCAAATTTCAAATACTGATTCCATGCAGTTAATCAGTTATATATACATGTTTATGCTCTACAATACGCAGATGGTTCTATGCAGGTATCCACCTGTCCCATAATTTAATGTAACTTTAATTCAACACACATATTCATGAATGTAGTGTCTATCAGACTGTCTGTTGGATATTTATAAACTGGTATTTAAATGGTCGTTTACCTTTATGCATATACACTCGCATGTTTGGATATGCAATTATAGTTGGAATTTATTTTTTATAACTTTTTACTTTGCTGATATAATAGATCTAGTTTATATATACTTTTTTCTTTTTTTTTTAAAAAAATCCAAACGATATAGATATTTTGAAAGTATTTTTCAGAGTTTTTGTGTTCCAGTTAGAATATAATGCACTTCTTGCACATTTTTTCTATTATTTCTTTTGCTACTTATTTACTAAAAAATGACTCCTATGTGTGTGGTGATGTGTTGACACTTGTTTGCAGCAATTATGGAACTTAAGATATTATCTGTCAATTGCCAAGGCCTTGGGAATGTTCAGAAAAGACTCGACGTCTTTAATTACCTAAAATCAAAAAGTTGCGATATATATTGCCTGCAGGATGTTCATTCAACGGCCAGTACTGAAAATTTTATTGAATCACAATGGGGTAGCCATTGTTTATTTTCTTCACACTCTTCAAACTCAAGAGGTGTAGCAGTGTTATTTAATAAAAATATAGATTATAAAGTACATAATCAAATTAGTGATCCTCAAGGAAATTATTTAGTAGTTGATTTAACAGTTGATAATAACAGATTCACGTTGGTTTCCTTATACGGACCAAATAATGATTGTCCTTTATTTTTTGAGAGCCTATTTTCGCAAGCTTATTCATTCAATAACTCATCAGTTGTGTTCTGTGGTGATTTTAATATAGTTCAGGACCCGAAATTAGATTATTTTAACTATAAACATATAAATAATGCAAAATCAAATACAAAATTATTAGAATTAATAAACCAATATAATTTGATTGACCCATTCAGAGATCAAAATACAGATACTCGAAGATTTACGTGGAGACGAAAAAATCCTGTTAAACAAGCCAGGCTTGATTTTTTTTTAATTTCCGAGACTCTTTTATCTTCAGTTAATAAATGTATTATTGCACCAAGTTACAGATCTGACCATTCAATGGTTATTTTAAATATAACATTTACACCTTTTAAAAAAGGAAAGCCACTATGGAAACATAACAACAGTTTGTTGCAAGATATAAATTATTTAACAATTATTAATGAAAAAATAAATGATGTTAAAATTCAATATTCTTTACCAGTTTATGAAACTGAAAATATAAAAAACATTCCAAATGATCAAATTCAATTTACCATTAATGATCAATTATTTTTAGAAACTTTGTTAATGGAAATTAGGGGCAAATCAATTTCTTATTCATGTTTTAAAAAAAAAGAAAATGAAAAAAGAGAAAGACAGTTAGTAGAGGATATAGAAAAAATGGAAAATGATTTATCCCAAAGTAACGTAGAAGATTTAGAAACACTAAAGGAGTCATTAGTGCAATTAAGAAAAATAAAAATGCAGGGAATATTAATAAGAACACATGCAAAGATAATAGAAGATGATGAAAAACCATCAAAATACTTTTGTAATTTGGAAAAAAATACATATTCTAGTAAAATAATACCGAAAATTGAAAAAGAAGATGGGACATTTATTAAAGATCAAGTTACAATTTTAGAAGAAACAAAACTATTTTATCAAACACTTTATAGCAGTAGAGATTCTGAACTTTTAGATTTTAACTTAGAAACAGAGTTATCGGGTTACACAGTTCCAAAACTAAATATAGAAGAATCTTCCAATATTGAAGGACTTTTGACATATCTACAAGCCACAATATCGCTTAAAAATATGGCAAATAATAAGAGCCCTGGCACTGATGGTTTTAATGCTGATTTTTTTAAGGTTTTCTGGGGTCAGATTGGACATTTTGTAGTCAGATCAATTAACTATGGTTTTTTACATGATGAACTTTCAGTCACTCAAAAACAAGGCATTATTACATGTATTCCAAAAGAAAACAAATCGCGTTACCAAGTAAAAAACTATAGACCCATATCTCTTCTTAATACTATATATAAAATAGCATCTGGAGCAATAGCCAACAGACTAAAAACAACTTTAAATAAACTAATCAATAAAGATCAAACAGGCTTCATAGCGGGTCGATATGTAGGGGAAAATACGAGAATTTTATATGACATAATGCAATATGCAGAGGATAATAATTTACCAGGTTTACTTTTACTTGTTGATTTTGAAAAAGCTTTTGATTCTTTATCCTGGAATTTTATTAATAAGGTTATGAAGTTTTTTGGATTTGGTGACTCGATAATATCGTGGATTCATGTCCTGTATAAAAATGCTTCGCTAGCAGTCACCCAGGGTGGTAATATTTCATCTTTTTTTAATATAGGTAGGGGCTGCCGACAAGGTGACCCTCTTTCTCCGTATATCTTTATATTATGCTCTGAAATACTAGCAATAAAAATAAGAAACAATAAAAATATCAAAGGTATTACTATCAATAACACCGAGTTTAAAATCTCTCAATATGCAGACGATACATCTGCAATTCTGGATGGCTCTGAGTCTTCACTACATCAAACACTTAATGAATTATCCGATTTTGAAAAAATATCAGGTTTACGTGTTAATTTTGATAAAACACAGGTTGTATGGATTGGAATAAAAAAATACAGTTCTCTGGCAATTAAAACGAAATGGAAACTTAACTGGGGAAAAACTGATTTTAAACTACTTGGAGTTCATTTTCACATAGATTTAGACAAAATGAATACAATCAATTACAATGAAAAAATTGTTAAGATAAAAAATATAATTAAACTTTGGAAGAGAAGATATTTAACTCCTTTAGGGAAAATAACCGTTATTAAAACGTTACTATTACCAATTTTAAATCATTTATTTATTGCATTACCAAATCCAATAGAAAAAGTAATTAAAGAGCTAAATTCTATATTTTATGACTTTTTGTGGAATGGAACAGCAAAAATAAAACAATCAGTTGTAGTAAAACAATACTTTGAAGGGGGGTTAAAAATGATAAACCTTAAGGCATTTATTTCAGCTCTTAAAGCAACATGGATAAGAAGATTAATACGAGTCGGCGGTAGTTGGACAACTATTATAGAAAATGACATAAACATAAATAATTTAGCAAACTATGGAAACTCCTTAACAGAAATAATGATCAATAAAACAAGAAACAATTTCTGGAAGGATGTTCTTATATCACACACTCACATTATAAAACATGATAAAATCACAACTTTAGAACAATTCCTAAATACTCCCTTATTTCAAAATGATAGTTTGTGTGTTGGAGGAATGCCTATAGTAAATAAAACATGGAATGATAAGGGTATTTATTTTATCAATGATCTTGTTTCAGAAAATGGAGAAATTTACACAGAAACTGACTTTAAAAAAATATATAACATAAAAACAAATTTTCTACAGTTTAATGGAATAACTCAAACAATCAAAAACTTTGCAAAAAATAATAATGTTAGCATGATCAACAAAAAAGTACACAATCCAATACTGCCAAACCATATTAGTATATATTACAAGTCATTTAAAGGTTGTAAAGACTTCTATAACATTTTAAATAAAAATGATGAATTTCCAACATCAAAAACAAAATGGGAACAAATCTATAATATTTCGAATGAATCATGGAAAGACATATTTTTATCACCTTTCAAGTTTAAATTCAGTTCTACATTACAATGGTTTCAAACCAGAATCATCCACCGAATATTACCAACCAAAAAATACTTGTATACCATAAACGCTATTCCAAGCCCTATTTGCTCATATTGTAATCAAGAGGAAACCATAATTCATCTACTATGGACATGTCCTGCAACAAAATCATTTCTCCAAAAAATACAAAGTTGGCTGAGAAGGAACAACATAATTTTACCTTTTATTGAGGAGTTGTTTATATTTAACATGGGAGAGCAGTTTACTATAGCAGATAACTCTATCATACTTGAAATTAAATACTATATATTTTCTGCAAAAAAACTTAATTCTCCACTTTCAATTACTGCACTTCATAATAGACTTAAATATACATTCAAAGCTCGTAAATACACAGCAATAAAAAGTGACACAGTAAATTCTTTTGATAAAACTTGGCATAAATATAAAACTTTACTTCAAGATTAAGCCTTCTACATATAAATCATAGATAATAAGTTAATGTCCATACAACTGGTGTTTTTATCATATTATTACAGAAATTATATTTATTGGTTTATATAATAATTGCGAATAGTAACCAGGACCTTGACAAATGACATTTTCTATAATTTAAATTCTCTTTACCAAATATAATAAATATGCAAAGGAATTGTCAATACACACTGTCATTCAATGGAGTTTTTTTTTTCTCATTTTTTTTCCTTTTTTTAATACTACCTTAATTGTTTTGCAGTAATGTGAGCCCATTAATGACAATTGCCTAATTCACACATCATTCTATCAGAAGTGAGAAAGATTCAGAAAGAAAGGACTAAATTTATGTTATTATATATTGTAATTGTTGTTATGTTTGATTGATGTGTAAAAATTGTATATAATTTGCTCATGTTGTAAATCAGTAATAAATGGGCCACTACTATGTAGATTGGCTGGAAAGTAAAAAAAAAAAAAAGAAAAAAAAAAAAAAAAGAAAAAAAAAAGAAGTGTTGTTAATATAAAACATACATTGCTTTCCTCCAGGTAAAACGTATTATATCATTATTATATGAAAGTCACCATGGAAGGGAGAGACAAACTTTTGTATTTTCATATTTATATGTAGGCTATAAACTATTGTATTGTGGTTTAAAGGGGTTGATGCACTATTTCCAAACACAGTTTATTTTAAAGGGCTCTGAAAAACTTGGAAAAAGCTGAAAGAATTATCAAAATGCCATGAAAAATAAAGGAGATATGACCTATTGAAAATTTGCAAAGAACATAAATGGGGGCGGCCATCTTTGAACGATGACGTCATCGCGCCGTTTTATCATATATGGCATATTGATAAAATGTCTTTTAAAGCAAAGAAAACCACTGCAAATGAAAAATAATATTAAAATGTATATATTTTACATCTGTATATTTATTTTTAATCAATTTGCAGTGGTTTTCTTTGCTTTAAAATAAAATTCTTTGCAAATTTTCAATAGGTCATATCTCCCTTATTTTTCATGGCATTTTGATAATTCTTTCAGCTTTTTTCAAGTTTTTCAAAGCCCTTTAAAATAAACTGTGTTTGGAAATAGTGCATCACTATAAGAACGAATTTTCTCTGCCGAGAAATGAAATGTTGAAAGGCCGAAATGCCACCTTTTCCTGATATTTAGTTTTTTGCACTTAATTTTCATAAAAAATATTCTAAGTCCGAGAAACATCGAAAAAAAATTAAGTCCGAGAAGTGAAATGTTGAAAGGCCGAAATGCCACCTTTTTCTGATATTTAGTTTTTTGCGCTTAATTTTCATCAAAAATATTCCAAGTCCGAGAAACATCGAAAATTTTCTAAGTCCGAGAAACAGCGAAAATATTCTAAGTCCGTGAAGTGAAATGTTGAAAGGCCGAAATGCCACCTTTTTCTGATATTTAGTTTTTTGCGCTTAATTTTCATCAAAAATATTCTAAGTCCGAGAAACAGCGAAAATATTCTAAGTCCGAGAAGTGAAATGTTAAAAGGCCGAAATGCCACCTTTTCCTGATATTTAGTTTTTTGCACTTAATTTTCATAAAAAATATTCTAAGTCCGAGAAACATCGAAAAAAATTTAAGTCCGAGAAGTGAAATGTTGAAAGGCCGAAATGCCACCTTTTTCTGATATTTAGTTTTTTGCGCTTAATTTTCATCAAAAATATTCCAAGTCCGAGAAACATCGAAAATTTTCTAAGTCCGAGAAACAGCGAAAATATTCTAAGTCCGTGAAGTGAAATGTTGAAAGGCCGAAATGCCACCTTTTTCTGATATTTAGTTTTTTGCGCTTAATTTTCATCAAAAATATTCTAAGTCCGAGAAACAGCGAAAATATTCTAAGTCCGAGAAGTGAAATGTTAAAAGGCCGAACTTTTTCTGATATTTAGTTTTTTGCGCTTAATTTTCATCAAAAATATTCTAAGTCCGAGAAACAGCGAAAATATTCTAAGTCCGAGAAGTGAAATGTTAAAAGGCCGAAATGCCACCTTTTCCTGATATTTAGTTTTTTGCACTTAATTTTCATAAAAAATATTCTAAGTCCGAGAAACATCGAAAAAAATTTAAGTCCGAGAAGTGAAATGTTGAAAGGCCGAAATGCCACCTTTTTCTGATATTTAGTTTTTTGCGCTTAATTTTCATCAAAAATATTCCAAGTCCGAGAAACATCGAAAATTTTCTAAGTCCGAGAAACAGCGAAAATATTCTAAGTCCGTGAAGTGAAATGTTGAAAGGCCGAAATGCCACCTTTTTCTGATATTTAGTTTTTTGCGCTTAATTTTCATCAAAAATATTCTAAGTCCGAGAAACAGCGAAAATATTCTAAGTCCGAGAAGTGAAATGTTAAAAGGCCGAAATGCCACCTTTTCCTGATATTTAGTTTTTTGCGCTTAATTTTCATCAAAAATATTCTAAGTCCGAGAAACAGCGAAAATTTTCTAAGTCCGAGAAGTGAAATGTTGAAACGCCAAAATGCCACCTATTGGTCTATAGATAGCTTACGACAACATTACAATTGCAAGATACTCAACTTGCCTTAATCCACGAACGGAAAAACTTCCCCAAATACCCTTCCCGGGACTCCCGGCACCAAGGGCGCCGCCAAATACACCCGTACAAGCAAGAGTCACACAGAGTTACTTCCTCTTTCCGTCGTGGCGTCATCGGTAAAGAACGCGATAAATCGACGGTCTCAAAATATTTGTCTTTTTCCACGTAACAAATGGTTTTAATTGTTTTATTACTTTAATTTTACTTCCCATATGTTATTTTCTTACGAGTTTATGATCGTAATTGGTGTTTTTTACACCGGCTTTTGTTCTTTACGCAGTTAATTCAGACCGCAATTCGTAAACAACCATATGCTGTCTACTTCCGGTTTACCAACATTTGTAAATTCTGTCGAAAAATAGCTTTTAACTTCTATTAGAAGTTTTGAATTTGACACCGGAACGTAGACACCCCTCCTACTCGTGTCAACACTCCAGTAAATAGTTTTCTTATATTATTGGGTTCGTGTTGTTTGTTATATAATCACAGTTGGTGCTTTTAGAACACCTTCTGCTGTTATTTTCTATATTTCAGTAACAGCAATGGGGAGTGGGACCTTAGTCTAATTGGGAGTCGGGCCCTAGCCCACTACGGCCCGTCCGGACTCCCAGGGATTGGAAACATCACCCGTACGAAGTCCTGACCTTCTATCGGTGATGTCCCCCAACCCAGCCATATGCAGTCCCATTCCCCACCCACTCCTGTGAAGGAAACATCAATGGGGAGTCGGGCCCTAGCCCTCTACGGCCCGTCCGGACTCCCAGGGATTGGAAACATCACCCGTACGAAGTCCTGACCTTCTATCGGTGATGTCCCCCAACCCAGCCATATGCAGTCCCATACCCCACCCACTCCTGTCCGGGGGACCATGGTGACTCAGATAACTCTCTACCTCGTGGGTACACTGTTGGAGTGGTCGCATTCGCTTGGAGACAACCAAATAGCCCGCTTAGCTCAGTCAATGAACGACGTCGACTATCTTGCGCTCACTAAAGAAAGTCCCGTACCCCACCCACTCCTGCTCAAGCTACCAGGTAGTGCGGGGGTCACGCCGACTACAAACTCTCTGCCTCATGGGTAATCTGAAGGTCCTCAGAACAGATTCCATTCACTCCTCCAGGTCACCTTTCAGAGAGTCAACACACAGAGGGCGGTCTAGGAGCAACCGTCACCTGTCTAGAGACAGCTCAGGTAATACTTCCTCAGCTGAAATTTATGCTTTTAAGCACGGCCTAGGGCCGAAAGGGTATTCTTACGGTATTCTTACTGTATTCAATACCGTTGTTATGGTTAGGGCCACCTAACGAAGGATATAGTCTCTTCTGAAGGTCTCTGCTAGTATAAAATCCAGACTAGTTGTCTGGAGGGAAGCTAAATAAGACTTCTTTCTATGGTATGGGAAGAGGACTTAGGTTTATGTGTTGGTACTCACATGTAAGGGAAGTTTCTGTCATGGGTCACAATTATCTGTTATTATAATTTCTTACGTGTTGTATAATCACAGATTAAATAGAATAGAATATTTTATTGTAATATTCATAACAATGTGAACATGACATTGAACTAACAGGTAATCAAATCATATGATAGCAATTAAGAAATAAAGATAAACATATGGATTACCTGTCAGGAGGGCCGAATGGTCTAATGCGCCAGACTCAAGGTTATACCTTCATAAACGAGTATTCTGGTCCACGACCTTACACGTGGTTTCAGATCCCACTTCTGACACATACTTTTAACATACTAGTAAAATGTGTCAGAGACACTTTCCTTGTTCTTCCTTTTCAGTGTGGTGTCAGAAACACTTACCATCAATAGGACTGAGACCTCTTTAGGAAATCATACTTTCCTAGACGGTGCTCCCTACTGGGAAAGGCCTTTTTAATTCATAGGGAAGTCATATCTTCCTACTGACAGGGCGCTCTATACAGGCCATCTACATCAGAGAAGGTAAATTATCGAAGTCTTATCTCTGATTCTGATTAATAGCAGGCCTGGTGGTATTCTATTCTCAAATAGAATTCATTCTTTTGTCGAACAGAATTACCCTTTTTTCCAAGTTGTTGCAACATTTGTAAACACTTCTTAAGCATTGTCTACCTATGTTCTCGATTTTAGAAACTTATTTAATGCTTTTATATCTTTGAATATCTCGGCGTTTACAAAAAGCGTTAAGAGTATTCAATTTAAAGTATTTCCTCTCATGGTTTGCTTTATAACCACTACAGGAATCTGATACTTGTCTTAAACTAAAGATTCTTAGTGAATTACTTTGTTCTTTTCTGTCCTTACGGACTTAACTACAGAACTTGTTTTGCAGGTAACCTCGATAGAAGTCGATACCTGCTGTCGAGTTCCGTCACAAGAATATCAAGGATGATGTAAGTGACTACGGCTTCTCCGTCATACTCTAATGATTAGGGTAAGAATTCATGGCCTTCGCCATAACGTGCATAGGTTTCAGCGTTAATTGTAGCCACAGTCTTAAGAAGTAAATCAGTTTATTTCTTTCTGTATATGGTTTTCCTTATCAGGACACCTAATTCAACTTGTCCTATCGCCTTGTTGAGTACTGTTTGTGGCAGGACTAAGATGATTATTGCCAGTCTATGGATTATGCTCATCAGACTTGCAGGTATATGAGCATTTATTTTATTTAGCGCCGGTAGTATTTATATCAAGGGGTGTCATTAAGAGGTAGGCGGTTAATTCGCCCTGCTACTTAAACCTTTCTACCAGGCTAATATGAATACTTTTACTAATATTGTATACTAGTATCTATCTAATACCCGGCTACTTTGCTCTGTGTGCCTCTAATTTGAAAAGTTAATGATATCTATGTACATGTATATCACCACCTTTTTTGAGGTAAGTTATATAAATTAATTACAGTGGCAGATGCTGTTTTATTCATTTGCACATGCAGTTGCTGGCTGAGTCTTCCTTTTGCTGGTAAGTTGATATGGGGGACTTCCGTGGCTGAGTGGTTAGTCTCTTACTTGATATCACTGCCACTCACCTCTGTTTTATGATGGTGTCCCGGTTAGCTCAGTTGATAGAGCTTTCGCCCTGTAAGGGAGGAGTCCGGTTTTACGTGTCCCATACCAGCCACAAAGACAACTGGCATCTTGTTGTTTTGTTTTTTTTTGTTTTTTTTGTGGATATTATGATATACCTTATATTTCATTGTTTGTGTTTCACTTGTGAAATATCGACAGACATAATGCCGCTGTTGACCTTTTGTCGTCTCTGTTTTAGCGCATTATGTTTTGCTGCTTAAGTATCAAGGTTAGAGTACATAATAAGTTATTAATAGAATCATTTTTGGTTTGTCGTGAATATAAGGATTTTTTTATTAGAAAAACTTATTTTCACCAGAGCCTTAGCACGAGTGTATTATGCGTGTTTTCTCACTGATACACCTGTGGGGTTTTGGGATTACCCTAGGGTTGATTAAGGTCTCCTTCTGTACCGCTTAAATCTCCACGGGGTACCTCCAGAGCCGGAGCTGCAAAGCGAAGGCGACGGTACTAATGAGCGGGCAGCCAAGCACGGGCTGCTCTCCGCCCCCGGTTTACACCTGTTAGGCAGTTTCAGTAAGTTCGGAGTAATCGGCTTCAAAGCCGCTATCCTCAACCCTAAGTGGGTTTGTTCGCGGTTCCTCTGACTAAGCCTTGTCTGATGGAGTTCTTCGTCATTCATCTCTTACCTCTGGGGTTGCGTTCCTTGTGTAGCTTATTAGATGCGGTTGCAGGACATAACACTCCTTTTCTTGCAGCTAAGATCATTGTCCAGTTTCTAGATTCCTTACCCCTCCCACTTCTCCATACAGTCATACAGTTAATGGGCTGTAGTGCCAGGGTTCGTTCTCCATTAGCCCTAGGGGTACTGATGATAGTTGGCGTATTTGTTTTTCATACCCCCTCCTGTTTAATATTGCTAGAACCAGGATACATTCTCCTTGTTTTCTATCAGTTTAGAGAGTAGGTCTATCAGTATGAGTAAGTTCCTAACATTATGGTAGGCTATACTATTGTTAGACCCGGCTTCTAATGCGTACATTAATTATGCCATAAGAGCCGGACTTCTCTTTTTGAAGTCTTTCCTTCAGGCAGTTTGAGATACATCTGGCATCTATTTATTTATTGGTTCTATATGCCACATTCGTATGGAAACACAGTTTCTTTTCGGCTAGATCTTTTACTAGAACACAGATTTGCGGGTGAATGCGTGTGCACAACCACATTCAAGGTGACATTCTGCCTTGGTCAGAACAAGGGGGGGGGGGGGGGGGGGGTGCGTGCCCATACACAGCCACATTCAAGGGGACATTCTGCCGTGGTCTAGGGGTTTCGTAGAGCTGCCCTAAATGCATGTCTAAGGATCTCTCAGTTTGGCTTAGAGGGCCACATGGTAGGTTTGTTCACTAACTAGGTGTGTTGCCCTGAATAAATAAATTCTTTTATTATTTACGCCTGGTTTATTTACGCCTGGCTCTATTTACGCCTGGTTTTATTTATGCCTGGTTTTTGGCCAGACGGACTCAATTACATATTACGCCTCATTTTACGCCTGGTTTCTACATTCTTATCAAAACCACCTGTACGCCTGGTCACCATCAAAATTACGCCTGGTTTAGTTATCAATATTACGCCTGCTTTACGGGCGTCGCAGTTCGTACGGGCAGCACTTCTGTCCATCTTGATTTCTTCCCTAAGCGGGGTTTATATCAGGTTTTACAGTCTACCTCTGCCACTGATTCATTCGGAATCAGTATGCAACCTCACGTTTGTCGATTCAAACTACATCTTCAGACTTCAGTTTCTGTAATAGTTGCTCACACAATTGTACCTCTAGGAGGTCCTTCACTGGGCTACTCTGAGGTCACAGAGGTTTAGCTGGTTAGAATAAGTGTAACGCATTGTTTGTTTACACTCCCACCGCAGTCGGAGTTGGTTTTTTTCTTGTTTCCCACTTTGAGCTTATATCACTCCCCTTCTTAGTTTAGAATACTTAGAAGTTAAAGTGGCTCTTTTTGGCCTGTTTGACTTCTGTTCTCCGGCCCTCCTTTGAACTTTTCGGTTAATCTTAGATAGACTACCCTTTAGACTATCTTCTTTTAGCCTTGTGGCTCAGATTTAGTGAGCCCATTCTAGGAACTGAAGTGTCATCAGGCTCATGCTACTAAAGGGATCTCGTTTAACCCCTTCTGGGGATATTCCAGTAACAATCTGTTTGGTTTTGTCTGGGTGTATACCTAATGCAACTCCAATAAGGCTACTAAAGTCAGAGCCTTTATATTCTTAAAATTCACAAATTATTTGTTAGATTCTATCTTAAATAATTTTTCACTGGGTCCAGTTCTTACTACCCAGTCAGTCATGGGGTTGTGCTGCTCTGCCAGTTAGCTGACTTGGCCTTGCCCAAGTCTGTAACTTTGGGCATACAAATCGGTTGCAGTTTTATTTATTATTTTGCTTATCTTGGTTTGTAAGCACTTCATACCACTATGTTCCAAAGGTGTTTGGTTTATACATATTGTATTGTTCATAGTATTCTATGCTTCACACAGTTATCTGGTGTTCATAGTTACATTTACAGCTCAGTTATGAAGCTGTTATTTTAAGTATTGAATCAGGGGGTCGATACTTATTTAAATGATCTATGTAATACAAAAAAATTTCTGTTCCATGGATTAGCTTGAAATTGCCGATTATAATTTTAGATGGTGGTGGACTTATTGTCCTTGAACGAATTGAAGGACTTATGAGGTTGCCATATTCACCTTGTAACGTTCATCTGCCCATCTAAGAAGTTTTAGAGGCTCCTCCTACTGGCTGTATCGCCAGTCAGGATCCCAGATTACGCTATGGTGAGTGTAAGTTGCTTGGGTTCATGCTCTCGTCTGCTTTAATTTCTTGTAATTAGAGCAGGTTTGAGCGTGCTTTGTTACTTGTTGTTCAGAGTTGTTCAAATCCCCTTTACATATTCGGGCACTCATAACAGGTTACATTGTACCACCCCAGCTCATTGTGTTAAAGTCGCAATTGTAATGTTGTCGTAAGCTATCTATAGACCAATATGAAAATTTTTGTTAATTTTAATATTTGTCTATTATACTTACGACAACATTAACTACCCACCCCTCCTTAATTTAGGACTTATTTGCGGAAAGAGGAAGTAACTCTGTGTGACTCTTGCTTGTACGGGTGTATTTGGCGGCGCCCTTGGTGCCGGGAGTCCCGGGAAGGGTATTTGGGGAAGTTTTTCCGTTCGTGGATTAAGGCAAGTTGAGTATCTTGCAATTGTAATGTTGTCGTAAGTATAATAGACAAATATTAAAATTAACAAATTTTTTAATTTTTCTGATATTTACTTTTTTGCGCTTAATTTTCATCAAAAATATTCCAAGTCCGAGAAACATCGAAAATTTTCTAAGTCCGAGAAACAGCGAAAATATTCTAAGTCCGTGAAGTGAAATGTTGAAATGCCGAAATGCCACCTTTTTCTGATATTTAGTTTTTTGCGCTTAATTTTCATCAAAAATATTGCATGTCCGAGAAACATCGAAAATTTTCTAAGTCCGAGAAACAGCGAAAATATTCTAAGTCCGTGAAGTGAAATGTTGAAAGGCCGAAATGCCACCTCTTTCTGATATTTAGTTTTTTGCGCTTAATTTTCATCAAAAATGTTCTAAGTCCGAGAAACAGCGAAAATATTCTAAGTCCGTGAAGTGAAATGTTGAAATGCCGAAATGCCACCTTTTTCTGATATTTAGTTTTTTGCGCTTAATTTTCATCAAAAATATTCCAAGTCCGAGAAACATCGAACATTTTCTAAATCCGAGAAACAGCGAAAATATTCTAAGTCCGTGAAGTGAAATGTTGAAAGGCCGAAATGCCACCTTTTCCTGATATTTAGTTTTTTGCGCTTAATTTTCATCAAAAATATTCCAAGTCTGAGAAACATCGAAAATTTTCTAAGTCCGAGAAACAGCGAAAATATTCTAAGTCCGTGAAGTGAAATGTTGAAATGCCGAAATGCCACCTTTTTCTGATATTTAGTTTTTTGCGCTTAATTTTCATCAAAAATATTCCATGTCCGAGAAACATCGAAAATTTTCTAAGTCCGAGAAACAGCGAAAATATTTTAAGTCCGTGAAGTGAAATGTTGAAAGGCTGAAATGCCACCTTTTTCTGATATTTAGTTTTTTGCGCTTAATTTTCATCAAAAATGTTCTAAGTCCGAGAAACAGCGAAAATATTCTAAGTCCGTGAAGTGAAATGTTGAAAGGCCGAAATGCCACCTTTTTCTGATATTTAGTTATTGGTCAGATAGCTTACGACAACATTACAATTGCAAGATACTCAACTTGCCTTAATCCACGAACGGAAAAACTTCCCCAAATACCCTTCCCGGGACTCCCGGCACCAAGGGCGCCGCCAAATACACCCGTACAAGCAAGAGTCACACAGAGTTACGTCCTCTTTCCGTCGTGGCGTCATCGGTAAAGAACGCGATAAATCGACGGTCTCAAAATATTTGTCTTTTTCCACGTAACAAATGGTTTTAATTGTTTTATTACTTTAATTTTACTTCCCATATGTTATTTTCTTACGAGTTTATGATCGTAATTGGTGTTTTTTACACCGGCTTTTGTTCTTTACGCAGTTAATTCAGACCGCAATTCGTAAACAACCATATGCTGTCTACTTCCGGTTTACCAACATTTGTAAATTCTGTCGAAAAATAGCTTTTAACTTCTATTAGAAGTTTTGAATTTGACACCGGAACGTAGACACCCCTCCTACTCGTGTCAACACTCCAGTAAATAGTTTTCTTATATTATTGGGTTCGTGTTGTTTGTTATATAATCACAGTTGGTGCTTTTAGAACACCTTCTGCTGTTATTTTCTTATATTTCAGTAACAGCAATGGAGAGTGGGACCTTAGTCTAATTGGGAGTCGGGCCCTAGCCCACTACGGCCCGTCCGGACTCCCAGGGATTGGAAACATCACCCGTACGAAGTCCTGACCTTCTATCGGTGATGTCCCCCAACCCAGCCATATGCAGTCCCATTCCCCACCCACTCCTGTGAAGGAAACATCAATGGGGAGTCGGGCCCTAGCCCACTACGGCCCGTCCGGACTCCCAGGGATTGGAAACATCACCCGTACGAAGTCCTGACCTTCTATCGGTGATGTCCTCCAACCCAGCCATATGCAGTCCCATACCCCACCCACTCCTGTCCGGGGGACCATGGTGACTCAGATAACTCTCTACCTCGTGGGTACACTGTTGGAGTGGTCGCATTCGCTTGGAGACAACCAAAACAAAGGTTACTCGTTCCTTTGTAGCTCAATAGCCCGCTTAGCTCAGTCAATGAACGACGTCGACTATCTTGCGCTCACTAAAGAAAGTCCCGTACCCCACCCACTCCTGCTCAAGCTACCAGGTAGTGCGGGGGTCACGCCGACTACAAACTCTCTGCCTCATGGGTAATCTGAAGGTCCTCAGAACAGATTCCATTCACTCCTCCAGGTCACCTTTCAGAGAGTCAACACACAGAGGGCGGTCTAGGAGCAACCGTCACCTGTCTAGAGACAGCTCAGGTAATACTTCCTCAGCTGAAATTTATGCTTTTAAGCACGGCCTAGGGCCGAAAGGGTATTATTACGGTATTCTTACTGTATTCAATACCGTTGTTATGGTTAGGGCCACCTAACGAAGGATATAGTCTCTTCTGAAGGTCTCTGCTAGTATAAAATCCAGACTAGTTGTCTGGAGGGAAGCTAAATAAGACTTCTTTCTATGGTATGGGAAGAGGACTTAGGTTTATGTGTTGGTACTCACATGTAAGGGAAGTTTCTGTCATGGGTCACAATTATCTGTTATTATAATTTCTTACGTGTTGTATAATCACAGATTAAATAGAATAGAATAGAATATTTTATTGTAATATTCATAACAATGTGAACATGACATTGAACTAACAGGTAATCAAATCATATGATAGCAATTAAGAAATAAAGATAAACATATGGATTACCTGTCAGGAGGGCTTAATGGTCTAATGCGCCAGACTCAAGGTTATACCTTCATAAACGAGTGTTCTGGTCCACGACCTTACACGTGGTTTCAGATCCCACTTCTGACACATACTTTTAACACACTAGTAAAATGTGTCAGAGACACTTTCCTTGTTCTTCCTTTTCAGTGTGGTGTCAGAAACACTTACCATCAATAGGACTTAGACCTCTTTAGGAAATCATACTTTCCTAGACGGTGCTCCCTACTGGGAAAGGCCTTTTTAATTCATAGGGAAGTC
Organism: Cyrtodaria siliqua; assembly: GCA_037043455.1. Taxonomy (NCBI): domain Eukaryota; kingdom Metazoa; phylum Mollusca; class Bivalvia; order Adapedonta; family Hiatellidae; genus Cyrtodaria; species Cyrtodaria siliqua. Next base: position 113,361 of record JAWPHD010004770.1, on the reverse strand, counting down.
ATATCTTCCTACTGACAGGGCGCTCTATACAGGCCATCTACATCAGAGAAGGTAAATTATCGAAGTCTTATCTCTGATTCTGATTAATAGCAGGCCTGGTGGTATTCTATTCTCAAATAGAATTCATTCTTTTGTCGAACAGAATTACCCTTTTTTCCAAGTTGTTGCAACATTTGTAAACACTTCTTAAGCATTGTCTACCTATGTTCTCGATTTTAGAAACTTATTTAATGCTTTTATATCTTTGAATATCTCGGCGTTTACAAAAAGCGTTAAGAGTATTCAATTTAAAGTATTTCCTCTCATGGTTGCTTTATAACCACTACAGGAATCTTATACTTGTCTTAAACTAAAGATTCTTAGTGAATTACTTTGTTCTTTTCTGTCCTTACGGACTTAACTACAGAACTTGTTTTGCAGGTAACCTCGATAGAAGTCGATACCTGCTGTCGAGTTCCGTCACAAGAATATCAAGGATGATGTAAGTGACTACGGCTTCTCCGTCATACTCTAATGATTAGGGTAAGAATTCATGGCCTTCGCCATAACGTGCATAGGTTTCAGCGTTAATTGTAGCCACAGTCTTAAGAAGTAAATCAGTTTATTTCTTTCTGTATATGGTTTTCCTTATCAGGACACCTAATTCAACTTGTCCTATCGCCTTGTTGAGTACTGTTTGTGGCAGGACTAAGATGATTATTGCCAGTCTATGGATTATGCTCATCAGACTTGCAGGTATATGAGCATTTATTTTATTTAGCGCCGGTAGTATTTATATCAAGGGGTGTCATTAAGAGGTAGGCGGTTAATTCGCCCTGCTACTTAAACCTTTCTACCAGGCTAATATGAATACTTTTACTAATATTGTATACTAGTATCTATCTAATACCCGGCTACTTTGCTCTGTGTGCCTCTAACTTGAAAAGTTAATGATATCTATGTACATGTATATCACCACCTTTTTTGAGGTAAGTTATATAAATTAATTACAGTGGCAGATGCTGTTTTATTCATTTGCACATGCAGTTGCTGGCTGAGTCTTCCTTTTGCTGGTAAGTTGATATGGGGGACTTCCGTGGCTGAGTGGTTAGTCTCTTACTTGATATCACTGCCACTCACCTCTGTTTTATGATGGTGTCCCGGTTAGCTCAGTTGATAGAGCTTTCGCCCTGTAAGGGAGGAGTCCGGTTTTACGTGTCCCATACCAGCCACAAAGACAACTGGCATCTTGTTTTTTTTTGTTTTTTTTGTGGATATTATGATATACCTTATATTTCATTGTTTGTGTTTCACTTGTGAAATATCGACAGACATAATGCCGCTGTTGACCTTTTGTCGTCTCTGTTTTAGCGCATTATGTTTTGCTGCTTAAGTATCAAGGTTAGAGTACATAATAAGTTATTAATAGAATCATTTTTGGTTTGTCGTGAATATAAGGATTTTCTTATTAGAGAAACTTATTTTCACCAGAGCCTTAGCACGAGTGTATTATGCGTGTTTTCTCACTGATACACCTGTGGGGTTTTGGGATTACCCTAGGGTTGATTAAGGTCTCCTTCTGTACCGCTTAAATCTCCACGGGGTACCTCCAGAGCCGGAGCTGCAAAGCGAAGGCGACGGTACTAATGAGCGGGCAGCCAAGCACGGGCTGCTCTCCGCCCCCGGTTTACACCTGTTAGGCAGTTTCAGTAAGTTCGGAGTAATCGGCTTCAAAGCCGCTATCCTCAACCCTAAGTGGGTTTGTTCGCGGTTCCTCTGACTAAGCCTTGTCTGATGGAGTTCTTCGTCATTCATCTCTTACCTCTGGGGTTGCGTTCCTTGTGTAGCTTATTAGATGCGGTTGCAGGACATAACACTCCTTTTCTTGCAGCTAAGATCATTGTCCAGTTTCTAGATTCCTTACCCCTCCCACTTCTCCATACAGTCATACAGTTAATGGGCTGTAGTGCCAGGGTTCGTTCTCCATTAGCCCTAGGGGTACTGATGATAGTTGGCGTATTTGTTTTTCATACCCCCTCCTGTTTAATATTGCTAGAACCAGGATACATTCTCCTTGTTTTCTATCAGTTTAGAGAGTAGGTCTATCAGTATGAGTAAGTTCCTAACATTATGGTAGGCTATACTATTGTTAGACCCGGCTTCTAATCCGTACATTAATTATGCCATAAGAGCCGGACTTCTCTTTTTGAAGTCTTTCCTTCAGGCAGTTTGAGATACATCTGGCATCTATTTATTTATTGGTTCTATATGCCACATTCGTATGGAAACACAGTTTCTTTTCGGCTAGATCTTTTACTTGAACACAGATTTGGGGGTGAATGCGTGTGCACAACCACATTCAAGGTGACATTCTGCCTTGGTCAGAACAAGGGGGGGGGGGGGGGGGGGGGTGCGTGCCCATACACAGCCACATTCAAGGGGACATTCTGCCGTGGTCTAGGGGTTTCGTAGAGCTGCCCTAAATGCATGTCTAAGGATCTCTCAGTTTGGCTTAGAGGGCCACATGGTAGGTTTGTTCACTAACTAGGTGTGTTGCCCTGAATAAATAAATTCTTTTATTATTTACGCCTGGTTTATTTACGCCTGGCTCTATTTACGCCTGGTTTTATTTATGCCTGGTTTTTGGCCAGACGGACTCAATTACATATTACGCCTCATTTTACGCCTGGTTTCTACATTCTTATCAAAACCACCTGTACGCCTGGTCACCATCAAAATTACGCCTGGTTTAGTTATCAATATTACGCCTGCTTTACGGGCGTCGCAGTTCGTACGGGCAGCACTGCTGTCCATCTTGATTTCTTCCCTAAACGGGGTTTATATCAGGTTTTACAGTCTACCTCTGCCACTGATTCATTCGGAATCAGTATGCAACCTCACGTTTGTCGATTCAAACTACATCTTCAGACTTCAGTTTCTGTAATAGTTGCTCACACAATTGTACCTCTAGGAGGTCCTTCACTGGGCTACTCTGAGGTCACAGAGGTTTAGCTGGTTAGAATAAGTGTAACGCATTGTTTGTTTACACTTCCACCGCAGTCGGAGTTGGGTTTTTTCTTGTTTCCCACTTTGAGCTTATATCACTCCCCTTCTTAGTTTAGAATACTTAGAAGTTAAAGTGGCTCTTTTTGGCCTGTTTGACTTCTGTTCTCCGGCCCTCCTTTGAACTTTTCGGTTAATCTTAGATAGACTACCCTTTAGACTATCTTCTTTTAGCCTTGTGGCTCAGATTTAGTGAGCCCATTCTAGGAACTGAAGTGTCATCAGGCTCATGCTACTAAAGGGATCTCGTTTAACCCCTTCTGGGGATATTCCAGTAACAATCTGTTTGGATTTGTCTGGGTGTATACCTAATGCAATTTCAATAAGGCTACTAAAGTCAGAGCCTTTATATTCTTAAAATTCACAAATTATTTGTTAGATTCTATCTTAAATAATTTTTCACTGGGTCCAGTTCTTACTACCCAGTCAGTCATGGGGTTGTGCTGCTCTGCCAGTTAGCTGACTTGGCCTTGCCCAAGTCTGTAACTTTGGGCATACAAATCGGTTGCAGTTTTATTTATTATTTTGCTTATCTTGGTTTGTAAGCACTTCATACCACTATGTTCCAAAGGTGTTTGGTTTATACATATTGTATTGTTCATAGTATTCTATGCTTCACACAGTTATCTGGTGTTCATAGTTACATTTACAGCTCAGTTATGAAGCTGTTATTTTAAGTATTGAATCAGGGGGTCGATTCTTATTTAAATGATCTATGTAATACAAAAAAATTTCTGTTCCATGGATTAGCTTGAAATTGCCGATTATAATTTTAGATGGTGGTGGACTTATTGTCCTTGAACGAATTGAAGGACTTATGAGGTTGCCATATTCACCTTGTAACGTTCATCTGCCCATCTAAGAAGTTTTAGAGGCTCCTCCTACTGGCTGTATCGCCAGTCAGGATCCCAGATTACGCTATGGTGAGTGTAGTTGCTTGGGTTCATGCTCTCGTCTGCTTTAATTTCTTGTAATTAGAGCAGGTTTGAGCGTGCTTTGTTACTTGTTGTTCAGAGTTGTTCAAATCCCCTTTACATATTCGGGCACTCATAACAGGTTACATTGTACCACCCCAGCTCATTGTGTTAAAGTCGCAATTGTAATGTTGTCGTAAGCTATCTATAGACCAATATGAAAATTTTTGTTAATTTTAATATTTGTCTATTATACTTACGACAACATTAACTACCCACCCCTCCTTAATTTAGGACTTATTTGCGGAAAGAGGACGTAACTCTGTGTGACTCTTGCTTGTACGGGTGTATTTGGCGGCGCCCTTGGTGCCGGGAGTCCCGGGAAGGGTATTTGGGGAAGTTTTTCCGTTCGTGGATTAAGGCAAGTTGAGTATCTTGCAATTGTAATGTTGTCGTAAGTATAATAGACAAATATTAAAATTAACAAAATTTTTCATTTTTGCACTTAATTTTCATCAAAAATATTCTAAGTCCGAGAAACAGCGAAAATTTTCTAAGTCCGAGAAGTGAAATGTTGAAAGGCCGAAATGCCACCTTTTTCTGATATTTAGTTTTTTGCGCTTAATTTTCATCAAAAATATTCCATGTCCGAGAAACATCGAAAATTTTCTAAGTCCGAGAAACAGCGAAAATATTCTTAGTCCGTGAAGTGAAATGTTGAAAGGCCGAAATGCCACCTTTTTCTGATATTAAGTTTTTTGCGCTTAATTTTCATCAAAAATGTTCTAAGTCCGAGAAACAGCGAAAATTTTCTAAGTCCAAGAAGTGAAATGTTGAAAGGCCGAAATGCCACCTTTTTCTGATATTTAGTTTTTTGCACTTAATTTTCATCAAAAATATTCTAAGTCCGAGAAACAGCGAAAATTTTCTAAGTCCGAGAAGTGAAATGTTGAAAGGCCGAAATGCCACCTTTTTCTGATATTTAGTTTTTTGCGCTTAATTTTCATCAAAAATATTCCATGTCCGAGAAACATCGAAAATTTTCTAAGTCCGAGAAACAGCGAAAATATTCTAAGTCCGTGAAGTGAAATGTTGAAAGGCCGAAATGCCACCTTTTTCTGATATTAAGTTTTTTGCGCTTAATTTTCATCAAAAATGTTCTAAGTCCGAGAAACAGCGAAAATTTTCTAAGTCCGAGAAGTGAAATGTTGAAAGGCCGAAATGCCACCTTTTTCTGATATTTAGTTTTTTGCGCTTAATTTTCATCAAAAATATTCCATGTCCGAGAAACATCGAAAATTTTCTAAGTCCGAGAAACAGCGAAAATATTCTTAGTCCGTGAAGTGAAATGTTGAAAGGCCGAAATGCCACCTTTTTCTGATATTAAGTTTTTTGCGCTTAATTTTCATCAAAAATGTTCTAAGTCCGAGAAACAGCGAAAATTTTCTAAGTCCGAGAAGTGAAATGTTGAAAGGCCGAAATGCCACCTTTTTCTGATATTTAGTTTTTTGCACTTAATTTTCATCAAAAATATTCTAAGTCCGAGAAACAGCGAAAATTTTCTAAGTCCGAGAAGTGAAATGTTGAAAGGCCGAAATGCCACCTTTTTCTGATATTTAGTTTTTTGCGCTTAATTTTCATCAAAAATATTCCATGTCCGAGAAACATCGAAAATTTTCTAAGTCCGAGAAACAGCGAAAATATTCTAAGTCCGTGAAGTGAAATGTTGAAAGGCCGAAATGCCACCTTTTTCTGATATTAAGTTTTTTGCGCTTAATTTTCATCAAAAATGTTCTAAGTCCGAGAAACAGCGAAAATTTTCTAAGTCCGAGAAGTGAAATGTTGAAAGGCCGAAATGCCACCTTTTTCTGATATTTAGTTTTTTGCGCTTAATTTTCATCAAAAATATTCCAAGTCCGAGAAACATCGAACATTTTCTAAATCCGAGAAACAGCGAAAATATTCTAAGTCCGTGAAGTGAAATGTTGAAAGGCCGAAATGCCACCTTTTCCTGATATTTAGTTTTTTGCGCTTAATTTTCATCAAAAATATTCCAAGTCCGAGAAACATCGAAAATTTTCTAAGTCCGAGAAACAGCGAAAATATTCTAAGTCCGTGAAGTGAAATGTTGAAATGCCGAAATGGCACCTTTTTCTGATATTTAGTTTTTTGCGCTTAATTTTCATCAAAAATATTCCATGTCCGAGAAACATCGAAAATTTTCTAAGTCCGAGAAACAGCGAAAATATTCTAAGTCCGTGAAGTGAAATGTTGAAAGGCTGAAATGCCACCTTTTTCTGATATTTAGTTTTCTCATCAGCGTCATCAGCGGATGGGTTATCATTACTGTCACAAATTCTCAATAAATAGTTTACCTGTAAAAATATGTGTAAATCAAAACTAAGACCAGTGGTTACTGCATCTATGAGTATGACTGAGTGATGTATGAAGATATAAATATATTTAGTTGAATAATATGAACTTTACATACACTGAACACATTTTTCTTGAGGCTTTTAATCAATTATGCATTAGTGGCGTTTTTTCCCTTTGATACTGCAAGATGGTAGCTTCCTGTGCTCGAAATATGGCTGAACTTACCTTCCGATGTATGAATCATTATCACTAAGAGCTTTTAAGTATAATAACAGGGTTATCTGCGCTAATATAATCTACCTTGAAGTCACCTATTACCTGGGATTGGGCTAATTTTGTCCTTTGCCACCAAGAGTGTGTCTCCGACGTAAACTTTTCTGAGATCACAGGTGTCGCCGTTCTTAATCAGGTTGGGTAATAGGGTTACTGCTTCATTTTTTCCAAGGGGATAAAGAAATACACGTTTTTACAGAAATAATGAGCTAACACATTACTTTTAACATTTAACACAACTGTGAGAGGCAGACGAAACAGATTTTAAAGGCCACGAGACTATCTTGAAGTATTTATCAAGCAATAACTTTAGCATCACAAATTATTAATTCAAATTATTGCGACTTTAAAATTTAAAAGGTGAATATCATTATAAGCTCAGAATTGGATGCTTTAAGTGCATAACTCTGGTGTTACTTATATCAGGATCATTCGTATTGAATGATCCCGCTTATATGATCTAGCTGGTTTTCAAGTATTTATTTCAAAGGAAATGTCCCATTTGGAGTCAGATCTTAAATTGATCTTAAACATCTTAAATTAATCTTAAAATCACCATAGCAACATGAAATGAAATATAAAACATTTAGTCATAAAGCGTAAGTATTTTCCTATACATTACCGAGTGTTTAAGTAATAATGATTCGTCCATTTTCAAATCTTAATTCCATAGTGAAAATTATCCATGGATTTACTACAATCAGTAAGAACACCGACATCAGTATACAGTCATAATAAACAATAAACATTTTAACTATAAGCTGTTCATTTATTATACAAGTGCAATCAAACACAAAACATCTTTTCTTTTTCATAAATTCATAATTGATCTTTATACACAACATGCATTTATCCAACAAAGCACTTTTTCTTTTTGACAAGTTTGATGAAACAAGCAACATCTGTTGATAGAGGTCAATATAACCATGCATGAAGCCGCATGTGGTCACTGTGGCTTGTGCGACTTATGACTTTATAACTGTACTGGCTAATTTGCCCTGCTGATAAGCATCAGCTCAGATTGAGCCATTTCAAGGGCCTTATTCCTAGGAGTGTAAAGGGTCTCAACCCACATAAGGCATCAGCTCCGATTTTCTTACAAGAACTTGCAAATGATATTGCCCCATCCTAACAATGGTATTCAAAAAGTCCTATGATAATGGAAAAAGTGCCAGAAGACTGGAAGACAGCTTGGAGAACTTTTGGGTGATTGACATGTGCTACAGTGTTGGGGCTATTATTTGATATGGTTCAGACTGGTCAGTAACATGCTTAGCATTTTTATTGTGGATTCATACATTTTAATTGTTCTTTATTAGGATCATGTACTCCCAGTAATTTAAGATACCATACTTTATAATCCAGATAATTATTAAACAACAATTAAAATATGATATTGATATATATTTTGATTTTTGAAATTATAAAAATCCATTAATAGAGTATAATAGGTCGCGACAGTATACAATGGTTACTGCATCTATGAATATGTAACTTTATGTGTAACGCTTACTGCATGTGTGTACGTAACTTTATGTGTAACGGTTACTGCATCTGTGTATGTAACTGTATGCGTAACGTTTACTGCATCTTTGTATATGCAACTTTATGTGTAACAATTACTGCATATATGTATATGTTACTTGATGTGTCATAGTCACTGCATTTATGTATAGGTAACTTTATGCGTAACAGTTACCGCATCTATTTATATGTAACTTTACGTGTAACGGTTACTGCATCTATTTATATGTAACTTTATGTGTAACGGTTACTGCATCTGTTTATATGTAACGTTATGTGTAACGTTTTTTTGCATCTATGGATATGTAACTTTATGTGTAACGGTTACTGCATCTACGTATATGTAACTGTATGAATAACGGTTACTGCATCTACGTATATGTAACTGTATGAATAACGGTTACTGCATCTACGTATATGTAACTGTATGAATAACGGTTACTGCATCTATGCATGTGAAACAGTTACTACATCTACGTATCCATATGTAACTTCATGTGTAATTGTTACTGCATCTACGTATATGTAACTTGGGTACAGTACATATTAATATGTATCTGTATGGTTAATATGTTGTTTCTGTATAGTTAATATATACCTGTATGGTAAATGGGTACTGCATAAATGTTCATGTAACTTATTGGATAATTGGTACTGCTTATATATTGGTACTGCTTATATATTGGTACTGCTTATATATTGGTACTGCTTATATATTGGTACTGCTTATATATTGGTACTGCTTATATATTGGTACTGCTTATATATTGGTACTGCTTATATATTGGTACTGCTTATATATTGGTACTGCTTATATATTGGTACTGCTTATATATTGGTACTGCTTATATATTGGTACTGCTTATATATTGGTACTGCTTATATATTGGTACTGCTTATATATTGGTACTGCTTATATATTGGTACTGCTTATATATTGGTACTGCTTATATATTGGTACTGCTTATATATGACACTTTATGCATAATAAATACTGCATATATTTATTTATTGCACACTTTATGAATGATGCATATATTTATGTGATTTTATGGATAAATAAGTTTCAAAGAGTTTGTTTTTTAATTACGCAACAACAGTATATAATATATGCATAAAAATACCTATCTAGCAATCTAAGCAGCTGAGTATTTTTTTGTTTTTCGCTTTTTTTTAACATTTCTTAAAAGTCGTTGTAAATTATTATGGTTTTGTTTACACTATTTCATTAATATTTGATTGGTTCAAAACATTCCCTCCATGTCTTCATAGTCTTATTATTATCATGAACAATTCTGATAAACTACATAGCCACTATCAACTTCAACATGGATTTCGTCGCTTCAGCTGTGAAATACAACTGATTGAATTTATAAATGACATATCGCAAAACATGGAAATGGGAAGCAAACATACATTTTAATAATGGACTTCCCAAAGGCCTTTGACAAGATAAGTCACTGCCTTCTAGTTCATAAACTGAAAAGATACTTCATTACAGGAAAAGTCAACACATGGATAGGAAGCTTCTTGGAGGGTGTTGAATTGATGTATTGTAACATATCTGCAATAAAATATTATTAAACTAAGTTGAATTCGGCGTTCCTCAAGGCTTAATCCTAGGGCCAAGCTTGTTACTTATCTACATCAACGACCTCCCTGAAGGTCTCAAATCTAGGTTGAGGTTATTTGCAGATGACACGGTAGTCTACCTAACAATATCTATTGACGCCGATGCGCAAGACCTCCAATCAGACTTGGACGAGTTAGCAGTCTGAGAACAGAAATGGAAAATGGCCTCCCACCCGGATAAGTGCAATGTGCTGACAATCACCAGGAAGCCAAAGCCAGTCGTCCACGAGTACACCCTTCACGGTCACGTGCTTGAAGCAGTTAAATCTGAAAAATACCTTGGGGTCACTATAAACTCTTAACTCATTTGGAACGAACACATTAGCTTGATATGCAACAAAGCAAACAGAACCATAGACCTCCTGAGAAGAAATCTGAACATTGGCGCTACCCCCAGCGAAAGAAAACGCCTTCAAATCATTAGTGTGTCCTACAGTTGAGTATGCTAGTACCGTCTGGGACCCCTATCATCAAAACGAAATTGTTAGATTAGAAATGATTCAGCGTCGTGCTGAAAGATATGTAACAAACAGACACAGAAACCTATCCAGTGTTTACAAAACAGATAACCAACTTGTCGCCACAGATAAAGAAGGACAACTAATCCCACCATTCAGGCTGTCTAGAAACATGCACCAGAAATCCTACCAGATACCAGCCTGTCTAGAAACATGCACCAGAAATCCTACCAGATACCAGCCTGTCTAGAAATATGCACCAGAAATCCTACCAGATACCAGCCTGTCTAGAAACATGCACCAGAAAACCTACCAGATACCAGCCTGTCTAGAAACATGCACCAGAAATCCTACCAGATACCAGCCTGTCTAGAAATATGCACCAGAAATCCTACCAGATACCAGCCTGTCTAGAAATATGCACCAGAAATCCTACCAGACACCAGCTTGTAAAAATGAATATAGCAAAGAATCCTTCTTCCCACGAACCATCCAAAAAAGGACAGATTGCCTCCAGACATTGTGTTGCTTTGGTCACTTGAAGCCTTTATGACTCAAGTGTCCATAACCTCTGTCTAAGCTCATAAACAGTCCTTTACTTTTAATCTTTCACTGAATATAAGTTCACAGTTTCTTTTTTACTTCTAGCGCAACCCTTTCTTGTACTTGGCAATATCATCAGTTAGTTGATGGTGACCAATATCTGGCAGCAGCAGAAGCAGAAGTCGTGCCTTTGACCGCACTGATGCTTAGATTTGTGACTTGAACCCATCCACAGTTGGCTTGGCGACCGTAGTTGTGGGGAAGCTGTTCCATACTGAAGTAGTTCTCGATGGCGACTATAGGTGTGGGGAGGCTGTTCCATACTGGAGGAGTTCTCGGGAAGAATAATTTATAAGCATTAGTGATAACATTTGGTCTCATGTATTGTAATAGGTGAGCTGACTTGGTGCGACGCGAGGTGTTAGCCGGGATAATATACTGTTCCTTATTCCTGTATGCATTTTTATAAAAAAAAGGGCTAAACTAGCTTGGGTCCGTCGGGTTTCTAACCATTCTAATTCAATTTAAGCATTTTTCCAACGTGACTTGAATTGCGCCATCGTCTACACGACCATCTAGCTGCCGTTCTTCGGACTATTTCTAATTTGTAAATATCCTTTTGATGATAGGGGTTACCATTAAGTGACACGTATTCTAACTGATGCAGGCGTAGCATGAGATTCATCAGCTCCATTATCATCGTCAGTGCGCATGCGTCAATGCGACAGGGACTGTCACAACCTGACTTCTACATGGTGACATGATTTACAAACTTCGTAAGATACTTGGTCATGATCACTTTCATACTATCTTTGTTAAACTTGTTAAAAGGTTTATCAAAAGAGGTTATGACCCTATCATTTTGCAACGCACTGCATGCTTGGTGGTGTACCCATTTACAGTTCGCCACTATGCTTTCCTCTTTAATTGTGCGATGATCGGACAGGCTGTGGACCCTATGATGACGTCTACCTAAAGCCCAAAAGGATGGGGACGTTTGATGTTTGTCTGCAGTCTTATCTTGTCGTGTACTCAATGATTTATTCTCTTGTTGCTCAGGCTTCTTCCAAGACATTGAATACATTCTTTGCGGCTTTCTAGGCTATTGTGTTTTTGTATTTATATATAAGCGAGTGTCACAAAATGTCACGGGTAGAGCGTATTGGTCGTACATAGCTCTTGTAAGTTATCAGTTACACCCTAATCTATTGTTCGAGTTGAAACAAATTCATGATATATTCATGTAACACGTAAAAGCGTGCACATTTTAAGTGGCCGCCAGAGAGGCCGTGTCATAAGTTTAGTTTTGTGCTAATGCATGTAAACGTATAGGTCTATCTTCCTTAAACGGCAAAATTGTATAAGGGGCCTCTCGTGTAGATTCAATACTGCAGATTTAGCCACGTTTGTCACGGACTGAACGGGGGAAATAATGGTTTGGGCGTAATGTTTTCTATAAAACCCATTGTCTTCTAGCTCTTGCCGGGATGATCGATAGTTACTTTGTTGGAACAGAGATTGGACGGCAAAATTCACAGGCAACATGTGGTTAGTATTTATTTTATCAAACTTTTATCGTACATTTGTATTCAGTGGGCGGCGCCATCTTGTTTGGCGGTTACGACATCCGGTTAGCATTGATGTTTCTCAAACATTTACTTTAGACTAGCATATGATTTTGAAGTTACTTTATTAGATGTAATTATTGTAATTGATCATTAATTGTAAACAATATTAATTTGATAACAGTGGATAATAGGTGCATTAGTTAACGTTGGCGTATAACTCAGTGATTGTAATACACGACTGTTAACATTAGTTAACAATGAGATGAGTAAATAGGATAAATGTTCGACGCGTATGCATAGCGTTGTATAATGTGGTCATTAGTTGACATGCGTGCATGCATAACTCAGTGAGTGTAATATATGAGTGATTTGATAATGTTTATATTACATGTATTAGGGGAATTGATTAACAGCGACGTACATGGCGTATACATGGCGTTGTAGAATATGTATACATTGCTACTCATCATTAGTACAGCTTACATATATTTATTGAATAATGATTTGTTTGGGTAATGATAATTATGCGAGATTGTTATGTTTGTCCACCGACATCTAAAACGTATGTATAATTACAGCCTAAGCCATCCAGGATATAAGCCATCCAGGGTTGGAGATAAGCCATCCAGGTTTGGATATTCCGGAGTGGAGCTAAGCTTCCACGATTAACGTTTACGAGCGGTGGAGACGGTCCCCGTACCTGCGCAGCATGGCCAGGTTTTATTAACGACAACCCCCGGGACACAAGGTGGGGCCGTCATCAGTCCTCACTGGAGGAACATCACCCACAATCTCAGTGGATGTTAATCATCATTACATCGCGTCATCAACCCTTACAGAAGGCATTTGATGACAATCATCCATTGAATTCGCGCATCATCATCTTCATGAGCTCTCGCGCATCACAGTTATCGCGCTAGATCATAGATCAACATTGTTATAGCTTTAACAACACTTTAGTGTCTTATACATTCAGTATTTATAACAATACTAAGAACGTCTTAAACGTTCATGAGAACATTCTTTTCATAGTTCATTTGTGTATTCGCTTGTTTTTTTTAGATAATTGTATATATATTAAACATATTTTAAAAGTTGCATTAAACTTATGTAAATGCATTCACCGTCATTGATTCTTTCCTGAGTAAGCCCAACCACTAAGGTCATCCTGTGACAGCGAGCATATTTGTGTTTTACTTATATTGCCTATTAATGCTGCCTTGTTGGTTAGAGAAAAGTTCATGGCGGGGATTTCTTTATTTCTTTATTTACACTGTCCCGTTTAATAGGGATAGCAGTAGCGTAAGTGTGAGGATTGGTGCATCCTAGAACCTGGTTTAAACACCCCCCCTTACCCCCAACACCCCACACCCGTTTTTGTATTTATATATAAGCGATCATATTTGTGTTTTACTGATATTGCCTAATAATGCTGCCTTTTTGTTTGAGAAAAGTTGATGGCGGGGATTTCTTGGTTTTCCAACGTGACTTGAATTGCGCCATCGTCTACACGACCATCTAGCTGCCGTTCTTCGGACTATTTCTAATTTGTAAATATCCTTTTGATGATAGGGGTTACCATTAAGTGACACGTATTCTAACTGATGCAGGTGTAGCATGAGATTCATCAGCTCCATTATCATCGTCAGTGCGCATGCGTCAATGCAACAGGGACTATCACAACCTGACTTCTACATGGTGACATGATTTACAAACTTCGTAAGATACTTGGTCATGATCACTTTCATACTATCTTTGTTAAACTTGTTAAAAGGTTTATCAAAAGAGGTTATGACCCTATCATTTTGCAACGCACTGCATGCTTGGTGGTGGACTCATTTACAGTTCGCCACTATGCTTTCCTCTTTAATTGTGCGATGACCGGACAGGCTGTGGACCCTATGATGACGTCTACCTAAAGCCCAAAAGGATGGGGACGTTTGATGTTTGTCTGCAGTCTTGTCTTGTCGTGTACTCAATGATTTATTCTCCTGTTGCTCAGGCTTCTTCCAAGACATTGAGTACATTCTTTGCGGCTTTCTAGGCTATTGTGTTTTTGTATTTATATATAAGCGAGCATATTTTATGTTTTACTTATATTGCCTATTAATGCTGCCTTGTTGGTTAGAGAAAAGTTCATGGCGGGGATTTCTTTATTTCTTTATTTACACTGTCCCGTTTAATAGGGATAGCAGTAGCGTAAGTGTGAGGATTGGTGCACCCTATAACCTGGTTTAAACACCACGCCCCCCCCCCCCCCCACCCACCACCACTACCCCATCCGTTTTTGTATTTATATATAAGCGAGCATATTTGTGTTTTACTTATATTGCCTATAAATGCTGCCATTTTGGTTAGAGAAAAGTTGATGGCGGGGATTTCTTGGTTTAACCCGCCCCCACCCCCCCCCCCCACCACACCCACACCCACACCCTGTCGTTTTGCGTGTTTTGGCTTTACTGTGTTCTGCGAAAGATGCATTTCCCGTTCGAGTTTATTCCCCTCCATCTGTCTTTTTGCGTATTTGGCTTTACTGTGTTCTGCGAAATATGCATTTCCCGTTCGAGTTTTATACTTATTTTTTATAAAATATATTAATTATTCAGTACATTTAAGAGAAGGACAAAAAGAAGTTTAGCAAACGCATATGAAAACAAAAGTGAATTATCTCTCAGGTTAAAGAATTTTTGATAATTTTGTTTGTAAGAATAATTAATAACGTCTCTCAATATTCGTTTAATATCATCATAACTGTAATCAGTTTCTGGACAATATACACCGTTTCCAACTTGCAATCTAGCTGATTGTAAATAGGAGACGTTCTTGATAAAATTTTCGATCAATAAGCACTTATGACTTCTCTACACTATATACAACCTTAACACATCACCTTATTAAAGATTATTCAAAAAACATTCGCTAGAGAAAATACTACATTTTTGGCATGTAATAATATTAAAGCGTGTTTTACTAACGGTAGTTTAGACAATTATACTATGTGGACATAGATTTTTATTAGATACTGGGACCATACGCCGTACGACATGGGGGAGATAAATCTTCGGGATGGTTAACATTTTGTACAATTGATTTTGTTAATATTGAGTTCTGCTCAACCCGGGGCTAGAGGGCGTGAGCGGTAGCTAGCATATTTCACTACTGCTCATGAACAGTCTCAATCAAACCGAGACTGCAATATTTCGTATGTGTCGTTTTCGGCCGTTTCCAAAGGTCCATTATCATACTCCTTTTTTATAGCACAGTGGCGTTGCTTGTGCAGTGTGGCGGCAGTAATACGTCTCCCCGCGTTTGCAATCAGTACTGTTAATCATTCGATCTTTGGAGATTGCTGAGCCCGATACTTATATTTAATTATCGGTGGTACTTTTTCATTTTTTTTGTTTTCTAACTTAATTTTCGATTCAGTGGTTCCACTACTCCGGCCGATTAAAGGCTCTGGGTATTGTTTAACCACTTATAGGATATATTGTCTGCTTTTTAATTTAGTCTTTTGACTGTTACTTGTGATATGCATGCTTCATAACCGCTGCTCCCAACTAAATTCCATTATGTTTATTTCCCTCTTCGGGGCATAGATTTTTATTAGATACTGGGACCATACGCCGTACAAAATGGGGGAGATAAATCTCCATGTCCTCCAACATATGCATGCCATCTTCGGGATGGTTAACATATTGTACTATTGATTTTGTTAATATTGAGTTCTGCTCAACCCGGGGCTAGAGGGCGTGAGCGGTAGCTAGCATATTTCACTACAGCTCATGAATAGTCTCAATCAAACCGATACTGCAATATTTCGTATGTGTCGTTTTCGGCCGTTTCCAAAGTTCCATTATCATACTCTTTGCTATGAAGTTTGTGTAGAACTCACCACTTGTCGCAGATTTGTTTTATTTTGCTATGAAAGAGATTTCATGTTGAGTCTTTCACCAGATACCCAGGCAGATGTTATTGAAGCCTTTATTGACACCTCTCGGTATCTGGATGACATATTGAACATTGACAACCCTTTCTTTCCAACTATGGTTAGTAATAGTTATCCTATAGAACTTCAGCGTAACAAAGCTAATATATCTGATAATAACGCTTCTTTTCTTGATTTAGATCTCTCGATTGAAAATGGTGAAATAATTAGCAAAATCTCTGACAAGAGAGATGATTTTAATTTTGACATTGTTAATTATACCCACTTGGATGGGGATGTTCCCCGAGCAACTTCTTTTGGGGTGTATGTGTCTCAACTTATTCGTTTTTCAAGAGATTGTACTCGAGTTGTGGACTTTATAACTCGAGGACTTTAATATTCGTAATCTTTGTATAACTAAAAAGCTACTCAATCAGGGTTACCGTTACCATAAACTTCGTAAAATGTTTTATTATCGTAACCCTGATCTTCTTTCCAAATATAAAAGTAATTTAAGGACTCTTCTGCGACAAGGACTATCATAACCTGACTTCTATGGTGATGTGATTTATAAACTTCGTAAGATTCTTGGTCATGTTCACTTTCATACTATCTTCGTTAAACTTGTTAAAAAGTTTATCAAAAGAGGTTATGACCCTATCAAATTGCAACGTACTGCATGCTTGGTGGTGGACCCTTTTACAGTTCGCCACTATGCTTTCCTCTTTAATTGTACGATGACCGGCCAGGCTGTGGACCCTATTATGACGCCTACATAAAGCCCATTGGGACGGTGGCGTTTGATGTTTGTCTATGATCTTTCTTGTCGTGCCCTTAATGGTTTATTCTCTTGTTGCTCTGGCTTCTGCCAAGTCATTGAGTACCTGCATTGTGGCTTTCTAGGCTATTTGTTTTGTATTATTGTTATATCTGGGCTATTCATGTGGGTATAGTAGGTTATACTAATAGTCCAGTATAAGTTTATAAATAGTTTATTATCGTATCACTCTGTACGTTTCTCCGTACTATATTTATTTATGGTCCTGAAAATACATACATATAATAATAAGTAGGATTACATATATTTAACATATTAACAATAATACATGTCAACTTTGCAGTAACATAATTTAGTCAAACATTGCTAAATAACGAATTGATCCACTCATATATTTACTAAATACAGAGATGCTGATATATTTCCTAGAGTAATATTTATGTCAGAGCTTAATACAATAGTAATATACATACAAATATGTTTACAATTTACAATGCAATAGCCTACAATTTCATAACCTACCTAGAGTTTGGCTCTAGAGGCCTTTTACATGCATGGCTTTGTTCACTCTCACAATCTGCTCACTGCAAATTAGAAGTGCATGCATTTGATTAGTTGTGCAAAATGTTAAAATAAATAACTAGATTGAAACAATCCAATTCAATCCAAGACAACTCCAGAAAATCTCAGAATTATCAATATACACAATAAAAGAGAAAAAGAGGGAAACAATACCTTCAATACAACTTTCAAGAAAACTCATGTAGACTCTAAGGTGTTTTTCCAAGATCTGACACAAAGACAGAAAGCGGGAAAATGCATTTCAGGTAAGCAATGATCTGATTGGTCACTTGTGTGGTCAGTTTATAGTGATGTGCATTGAAGCAGTGATTTGTATTAATTTGCTTACAGGTTTATTTTAAAGGTACACTGTCTATTTTATATATGATGAATACAAGTTTAGTTGTACATCAATTTACTTGTCGTAATGTTAGTTATATAATGTTAAGATTGTTATTTAAGATCATTATTAAGTGTGATTTCTACACCTAATAATTCACATACTACATTATATTTACACGAGCATGTTTGTGTTTTATTTATATTGCCTATTGATGCTGCCTTGTTGGTTAGAGATAAGATCATGGCGGGGATTTCTTTATTTACACTGTCCTGTTTTAATGGGAATCAGTAGGGTAAGTGTAAGGTTTGGTGCACCCTAGAACCGGTTTAAACCCCCAGTGGCCTACTTTGCCACTGACTGTTCCAAGAAGTTGCAACAAATAGGTAAATTATGTACATTTGTAACAGAGCTTATAGATGACATAACCAAGTCTGTCTTTAAACAGATAAAGCAGAACATGTTTTCTTTCCTCAGTGGTCACCTACAACATATGCTATAACTTGCTTTCTTTTCTCGCATATATATGTATCATATTAGGTTCCGATTAACGGCAGATTAGGGTCTCAACAGCCTTTTCTAACTTTGGAAAACTTTTTTGGATTTTAATCAGACTATGCGAGCTACTTTAACATGCATTTTAATGCTTGCAAGACATTAATAAGTATGATCAACAATATCTTTTACACATTTTTGAATGTCACTTGCAGAAGGTTCAGTAGGTGACGGCCATCATGCAAAACAAAATCAGAGCTCTGGCTAACTTGAATAGCAATCGGTTGCGGCTAGAAAAGAAACTAAACACACGTTCTTTAAAACAGAGATGCAGATTGCCTTGTATCAGACAACGAAAATCTAGGACTGATCTCGATCATTTCACTAAGATGATACGATACAATGCATGTGGTGCATGTGGCAGGTGGCAAACAATACTTTATTAAACTTATGCTATATACAGTAGACACAGACGTTGTAGTACTTGTTATAGCAATGGTAATGTATATACAGTTAGATGAGCTATGTGTTAGTTTTAGGAGCTGTTGATGTCGCAAAGAATGGTTGACATTCAATGGCTCCAAGATACAACAAGTCCATGTCACCAACTGATGTAGCTCTTTTCAAGGACACCTGCAGAGTTGTTTGCAGGTTGTAGGTTGAAATTGGACATTGTTGGAGACATGGCCTTTAGGTCCACCTGTGAAATGCCTACATCCGGTGACTGCGGTTGGAAGAGGGTATGTTGAAGCCATTCTCGATAACACTACCACAGGCATCAGCGTTTGCAAGGGATTTATTAAATGTAGATGTCAAAGAGACAAGTGTGTTGCAATTTAAAACGAAGTGCTAAAGCAGAAATGATGTTTACAGTCTTTTAAAAATGGGTTGGGTACTGCGACTGTGATGAAGAAAATGTGTACCATTCAGATCATAGATAGTAAGATAAGATTACATTTATGTTAGCTCTCATTTTGAAAATGTTCAAATGATATGACCACTTATTACATTTGAATTTGTGTATATAACAAACTTCTTCTTGATTTTGTTTTCTGATAGTGTCTTGTTAATATTGTTTAAATCAACAAATGTAATTTAAGGTCGTAATTAAATCTTAATTCCGATAAATTGGAGATGAAAAATATTGTTTAAGCATCCTTTCCGATATTTTTTCTCCAAGAGTTTAGAAGACTCGGCAAGCTTGATTTTTTTTATAACCTGCGGCGTCCCATTAGTTTTGTTACTTTATATGCATGTTTTAAAATCAATTTTATAAGTATGTAAATAGTTCAAAGCAAATTAGTTTTACATATTACTCATTGGGGAATATATTGCACCAATACAATATTAAAACTTGTAATACAATAACCACAAACAATTAAAAAATTCTGCATTTTATTTAAGTACATGCAAGAAGTTTTAAAGTTAAACTGATCAATTTGGATGCTTGATAAATGATTCAAGATTGTTGCGTATACCTTTAATAGTGTTTTACCAAGTCACTGGATGTATACTTACGAGTTATTATATACTAAAAGCCGCTAATAGAGATGAGACTGAAACTTAAACACACTTCAGAAATGCTTAAGGCTAAAGACAACTGAGACAAAACTAGTCTCAAAGTTGCATAGTATGTATACATGTGTAAAACCCCTAACCCCTGAAGTATAGGGGTGTATCTAACAACTATTTATTGAAGTATAGACATACACATAAATATATCAAGACAACAACCTTTGTAAAACACATCAACATTTTGATTGCTTTATAAAAATAAAAAAAAAATAAAAAAGTTTTTTGGCGGCCATTTTGAAAATGGTGGCCATTTTGAAGAAAGAAATGACCCAAATTATATTGCATATTTTATTGTCCATCAATGTCCTGAATTTAGTGTATTTACAATAACAAATCAATTAATTATGGACTTCATTAATTCTTTATGGAATAGTTGGCGGCCATTTTGAAAAAATCTGACGTGGGTCCATAGCCAGAAATGTTTAGCAGAGTATTGTCTAGCTATGTGTCAAGTTTGGTGCTTTTGTCACAAAATGCACAATTTTACCAATATATGTCACCAATCTGCCCTGCCCCACTGTCAAAGCCAATTAAGGTGTGAACGTTTGACTCCCTTAAATCAAGCATAACATTATTATGATAAATCAAATTTAATTCTTATTGGAACCGGTGAGTCAGTAGTTAAATCACCGTTTACAGCCAATGATCTTTTATATAATTATCGATATCAGCATAACTGTAATTTCCATTTTGGAATAGCTCTTCAATATTTTCCATTAAAATACCTTATAGTTTTGTTATTAAAATCCTCACTAATATTATACCATGAGTAAGTCATATAATTAATCTTATCAAGTCCAATGCCATACTGCTTGTTCTTGTCCAATATCAATGGTCTCTCAATTACGGTTGCAAAATTACTTGATGTATTTGAGTTATTAATGATTGAAGCTTTTTCTGATGATAAGGAAAAGGTTATAAGTCCAACAGAAAGTGTAGCATTCACAGAATACAGTCACATTCATAGAATACAGTCATTAAACAAGAATTACAAAGTAAATGTGATTCAAAAAGTACATCACAAACACATCAAGTAAAAAGGCACATCACAAACATAAAGTGGTTGACAATAGGGCTACCGCCTCAGAACGGACAGTGGCAAAAGGGACCACCGGGGAGTTTAACCCTGTTCAAGGGTGCACCAAACCTCACTATTACTCTGTCATCATCCCTAAACAACATTACAGTGTAAATAAAAAAAATAATCCCCGCCGAGTTAACCCCTTACATAAGAGAAAGAATAGATATGTGTTATAAGAAAAAACACAGAAATGTTCATCTATATAATATATCAAAAAATAAGTTAAACCTAAGACGCTAATCTCATATGTCAGAGCATCAAGGGGAAACCGTTAAGGGCACGACAAAACGGAGTGATATACATTTTATTGTTCCATACAATATGAATATGAATTGACAAAATTAACTACCTTTGTAATATAGTTTAAAACTAGATTTTTCAAAATAAAAACGTCAGTAGTGTCATATTTTATGGTTGTAAAACATGGTCCAATATTGAGATTCCGAAAGAAATGCTTTATATGTTCCTTTTAGTTTTCGTTTACATGTCCTATTGTTGGTTGAGTATGTGACTCATCAGTACTTATATTAAACAAACTAAACCATTCTGTATCGAGTTCTATATTTGTATCTGTATATGTAAGATATAGCTCCCAGGTTTTACACTTTTTATGCCACTGGGATGTTCATCACCACCGGGTTATTCTGTAGCTGATTCTCCACTTTTTTACAACTACACTGAACAAAATTGCTAAGTATCAACTTTTGTATCTTAACTAATTTTCTTATTTTAAATAAATTTTAGAATAGATATATGATAAGTATTTTGTTTTGACCCATAGCTTGTAAAACATTTATTTTTTGTTTAAATTGTTACATCTTTTGAGAGTTACCCTCCCTTTATATGAAAACATGAAATGTACTGATAAAACACATAACATGAGTCAAAGACGCTTAAAGATATAAAATTCTTAAAATTGGCATGAAATAATAGAAAAAAACATAAAATATTGACCCATTTATCGCAGATTTTCCGTCTATAAAAAAATGAAAGATGGATAAGCTTAAATTACCTCCCTTTAACTTAAATATTGTTTGAAATTCAAGTAACTGTAATTCAGCATTAACATTAAATATTTCGAAAAATTTCTTTTGCATTTGTAGTGGTAATGCTAGTAAAACATGATATCAAAATAATTTTAACTGGCATATTTTAGAATTAGGAACATCGGAAGCTTCACTAATTCGAAGTACTTTATAAAATCCTATATACCCAGATGTATAAGTGCTATAACTTATTTCTAAGAAAACACATTGACTTAAAAGATTCAAAATATGTTCATGCAATCAGAGCAGACGATTTACCGTTAATTTGCAGTTTAACCGTATCTCTAATCAAGCTCAAAATACACAAAACAATGAGAATATTATTGACATATTCTTAGGATGATACTTAGCAGTTTGGTTTAGTATATATGTAAGAGTAAAGGCTTAAGAAAAGTACTAATAATTGTTGTTATTATGCTTATTCCGTCTATTGTAGCTTCAATAATTAGAATCCGACTGGCATTTTCTATTTTTACTCTTACATCATTTTTTAATTGTATCAAGAAGTGCTTTGTGGCGACTATCAGACTTTTGATTATAGTCTTTTCATTATCAAAAGCTCTGCTTCTTTCATCCTGCACAGCTCTGATCTGTCTTGGACCCTCATTAATAGCAGTTTCTAGTTTCTAGTTCATTATTGTCCATCATTCACGTTCAACACCACATTTTATTTGTTCACTTAATTTGTATAGGTTTCATCATTTTCCAATCCATCCTCTTTCTTTTAAAGCATCACCCAGAAGTTTTATTTCATCTTTTAAACCGTTTTGAATTTCAATCATTTTCTCACGGTTTGTTTGTAACTAGTTTTGTACTTGACTTATTTTGTCATCAACACCTGTTGTTGAATTTTTAATCATCTCTGGAATTTCTTTCAATATTAAAATCGTCTATAATCTTTCTTATTCTTCTCAAAGCCATTTCTTTTTGTTGCTCCATCATCTGCATCTGTTGGATTACTAACATTGACAATTCTTTATTGGCCATGTTAAGATCACTTCTTAAAACATTTTCCTTATTTTTATCCTTGTGAAGATAATTAACCAGGTGTTTCTGTTTTACATACTCAGATAGCACAATACCAAAAATTGTAATATTAACACTGCCTATACTAACTTCCTCTCCAAGGTCATTAAAACGTCCCATTATAATAGATTATATTAAATATTTCACCTGTAACGTTACGCCTCGCTACCTTCCTTGGGTAATCCAAATACAGAAAGTCATACTGCTTGTCAGTTGCTCTTTTATACGTCTTTACTTACGTCTTGTTCTCGAGAAAGCATGTTAATTTCATTTTTACTTCGAGTTGCAAAGAAAATATAATGAGAACAATTTAATCGGATGTCTTCAAGAGTTTTGTAATAAGATTGTGTTGAATAAATTACACAATAGTTTATATGTCTACCTGGATAAAATAATTAATAATCATCTTTAACTATCTTTTGAGTATCAGAGTCTTTTGAACATTCTAATATATCTTCTATGGGAATTTTATTCTGGTTTGCTATTTTTTTAAAGTTTTTGTGATATGCATGCTTGGTGGTGGACCCTTTAACAGTTCGCCACTATGCTTTCCTCTTTAATTGTACGATGACCGGACAGGCTGTGGACCCTATGATGACGCCTACCTAAAGCCCATTGGGACGGTGGCGTTTGATGTTTGTCCATGATCTTTCTTGTCGTGCCCTTAATGGTTTATTCTCTTACTGCTCTGGCTTCTGCAAAGTCATTGAGTACCTTCATTGTGGCTTTCTAGGCTATTGTTTTTTTGTATTATATTTACACGAGCATATTTGTGTTTTACTTATATTGCCTATTGATGCTGCCTTGTTGGTTAGAGATTAGATCATGGCGGGGATTTCTTTATTTACACTGTCCTGTTTTAATGGGATGACAGTAGGGTAAGTGTGAGGTTTGGTGCACCCTAGAACCGGTTTAAACCCCCAGTGGCCTACTTTGCCACTGACCGTTCCAAGGCGGTAGCCCTATTGTCAACCCTTTTTGTGTTTGTGATGTCGTTTGCATTTATTATTGCTTTTGCCTTCTTGTTTGTCTGTTTGCGTGTTTGTTTCTGTGTTTTGTGGTTTACTGTCCTCCTTGAATGCTACTTTCCCTGTCCGATCTTTTTATATTTCTTTTTATACTTTGACTGCAACTTGAGTATATGTTCCTGTACTAGTGCCATGTACCAGTTTTAGCAAATAAATAAATCTTGTCATAGTACATTAACGTTTTTTGGTGTTGCTTCTTTCATTACTTCTCATGAACAGACTCAATAAACCCGAGTCTGCTGCTTTATTCTCTTAATTGTGTTTGTTGCTCCCAAAGGATCACTTATCAGTATTTATTAACATGTAAACTAATGCATTTGTTTTACCAGAACCGGAATTACCACATATGAGCATTCTAAAACAAGAGTCTGGTATAAAGTTCCATATCTGTTTGAAATTACCGTTTTCTGTCTTCATATCATAGTTTGGAATTTCCATATAATATATAACAGATTAATTATTATTATCTAATTATTATTATTATTATTATATATGTTTAAATCTTATTGCTGAATAAAAAAAATCCCATTTGGAAAAACGTTAGGAACGGAAAAGAATGTTATAAAACTGGTCAAGTCAGATATTATGGTTTGGCTAAAGTAGCTAAGGATGTACCAAAACCAAAGAAAAAATTCAAGGTACTCTTTAACATTTAAAAAAATATCCGAATGAAGTTTATCTTGCAGGATGAAATATCGAGGGTAGAAATATTGGCATTAAATTAAAAAATGCAAAAACAGAAGGGAAATAACACGACTAAAATATAGACTTGTAACAATCGGAGAATAAGAAAAAAAAGCAAGAGCTAATATTGTTACAATAGAAAAAAGTGTTCAGCTTTTAAGCAGAAGAATTCAAATAAGAAATAGTTTTATCATATTTAACTTATCTTAACTTTTCTAATTATTATCTAACCTTTATTATACATGTCTTTGTTAAAGTGGAAACAAATAGAAGGTGAAATTAGAAGGTAAAATGCAAAAGTCAAGTGAACTTGTTAAAGATGAAAATAAAATTATTCAAAAAATAATGGAAAAAGGAGCTAGTCGTGATTGGTATAAAGAAGCAGTTAAACCGGTAACTAGAGAAATAAAAAGTCAGTCAAAACAGTTAACTAAACAGTTAGCTACTCTTCCAGAAATGAGCCAACAATTAGCTGCTCTTCCTAGAGCCATAGGCAAGGAAGTACAAGAAAAACAGATGTATCAGGGATTATCTCAGTTATTTTACGAAGAGCCTGGTAAACAAACTTCTGATGATAAGCTTAAAGAAGAGTCTGCTGCGAGACCTAAGGAATCCAAACAAAGGTATAATGTCGACTTAGATACAGGCATGGATGAAAAGGCTCTTGATATGTATGGTTTGTCAATCACGTCTAAAATACCAGGCCTTGTAGACGGAAGTGCTGGTTATGATGAATATATTAAAAAGGCTGATCAGGCATCCAAAACAATCTTGAATAAAGAACATTAGTGCAGAAAAACTTCAAGAAAAGTATGACAAAGCAAAAACTGAACAAACTGCAAATATTTTTGAAAATTACTTGTATAAAAGAGAATTAGGGTGAACCTTTGGAAACGGCCGAACGCGATAAATACGACATATTGCAGTCTCGGTTTGATTGAGACGGTTCATGAACAGTAGTGAAATATGCTTGCTACCGTTCACGACCCCTAGCCCCGGGTTGAGCAGAACTCAATATTCACAAAACCAATAGTACAGAATTTTAACCATCTCGAAGATGGCATGCATATGGCGGTGGACATGCTATTTAACTGTCATTATTCCGTGTCCAGCGGCGTATGGTAAGTATCTAACAAAATTCTATGCCCCGAAGAGCGAAATACACAAAATGGAATTTAGTTTGGAGCAGCGGTTTGAAGACTAACCCTAACTCTGTTTTCGCGAAGAAACTGCAAGCGAGTTTAAAAGGAATCGTGCTAATATGGTTCATGAAATGGAGTCTGTTGATTTTCTTCAGACAAAAGGTTGCCTGAACGAGTTAAAGAAAGCCCGCGAAGCTACAAAATAAAGCTACTGGCAAAGGATTACAACAATATAGAAATTCTTATAAAGATGGTTATTATAGTACGTTACGGAAGGATTTGCCTGAACTTACTGGTCATCACAAACTAATTGCTAGACAAGAAGAAACACAGCGATTTTATTGATTTGATAACAAAGCGTTACAATAATAGCAAAACGTATTGAAAGCTGTCTCAAAATGTATTTAAGAAACTGACAGAATTATCTGGTTTACCAATTCATAAAAGTTCCTCAAAGTTTAAGAAGATTTTAAGAGGTTGTGTTGAATATTACAACAGTCCTGATGATCTGATTAATGATCTGGAGTTAGTATGTGGAAGTATCGAATCAGGGAATAATAGTCCACAGTTAATAAATAAAGGTATTAGCATAATTGATGAATTATTAAAAATAGGTAAAATATCACCTGGAGAACATGAACAATTATTTTCTAAATATTTTATCTAACTATTATTATAAATGAAAAACAAAGAAGAACTAATTGATCACTTGACACGACTTGTGGCTGCATACAGACGTAGTTATAAACTGCGTGGTATTATAAACACAACGTTACAGATTACCATTGGAATAATGGGTTGTGGTGCTGTTCTATCATTAATTCCAGCAATTCTTGTTTTCGTGGCTGTAGTTGGTGCAGTTCCTCCAGTAGTTGCTGTTTTACTGAGTAAACAAGAATAGCAGAAAAAAATACTTTGCTGAAAACACATCATAGGAGTTTAAAACAACTTCTTTCATATGTCAAAATTACTAATAGGACTAGAAAATGACGATGAGGTAATCAGAATTGCCTTTAATAAAATATTAGAGATTCAAAAAAATTATAACTTGACAGAATCACTGGAAATTATGGCGCTTAGTTGATGGTGTCTGTGTAAATCCTTACTAGCAATCTTAGTTGCAGCTGCTTCAAAGAATTATTTCCTAAGATATGCTAGTAAATTACCTCGCCAAACTTCAGGTGTATCTCTGCGTTTCATTTCGTTAGAGATATGCCAAAGTGGGGTTCTGGTGACGTTTGCGGAGTGAGCCAGGACCATTGAACAGTTAAATGGATTGCGAGATGAGAACAAATTGAAACCAGGCCAATCAAGCTAACGGCTGTGCGCAGCTGTTTAAAAATAATTTCTTAGCCGTTAATGTAAAAGCCATGAGCATGACGTAGGGCTTTTGCGAAAATATATAATGATGTTTTAGTTATTAGTTGTTTTACAAAAGGAAACTGGATTAAAATATTATTTTTATTGAATTGATAAACCAGATTGATGAGTAGTAATAAACTGGGGGTATCTGCGTTATTTTCCCGAGCGGGGTTTCTCAAATAGTTTAAAATGTGTTAAAGGCTTTAACGGCAAGCATATCATCGTTATTTAAACTGACTGGACGTTGTTTTTATCAGGTTTTGTTAACGATGGTGTGCTTGGGTTGAGAGCCGTGGCTGGCATATTTTGAATGCTTGCATGTTGAGGCCCCCGAAGGGGAAATAATGCTGGTACCCCCAGTGTATATACTACTTATGTGCGTGCTTTTGAGTGACTGTGGGCCTTGGCTGCTACATTTCTTGTTCGACTTTTATATCTACATTTACTATACAACTATCATATATACACTCGTGATTGTCTCGGAGTTATACTGGTATTGGTACGGTATGGATAGTAGGGTCCTTCTGAGTCTATTTCTAATACCTTATACTACAGTTGGCATAGATCCTTCTTGAGATAACTGCACATAGAATTTTTAATTTGAATTAACAAAATAAGAGTTGTTAAGGAATTATTCGTGTTTTATTTCTTCCACCCTAAGGTATGTTTTGCTACATTAACAGGTTTGAAATTGTCTTCTTTTGTCAGATGTTCGATGACTGGCAATATTTATGTGGCAAATATTATTCACATAATTATTCATTTCGTCTCTTAAAAGAATGCACGGTAACTTGACAGGTAAGTCAACAGTTATTCAGTTGCAAAGTATGTGTCTAAAACACAAGAAATTTGACGTTGTACATGCTACCTATGAACGAGCAATTTTGAATTTATTAATAATAATAATAATAATAATAATAATAATAATAATAACTTTATTTCAAGAAGGTAACATATTAAGACATAGCATTTACACAAGTCTTTTTTACAATATGGCCATCTATAAATCAACACAATATAACAATGTAAGCATATAATGCAAGATAAAACAATACATGCATCACTTTATAACTTCAACAAGACAGACACATTTTCATACTTTTGTAACATAAAGTTATAATTCAAACTGGGGTTTCACTCTTTCATTAAAAGAAACGATTTTAATTTAGTCTTAAATGCCGCGGGTTTATATTATCTCAGATCAATACCTGGTGGGTGGGACTTGAAGATCATTGATATCAAGGGCCGTACGCCCACTGTTACGATGTGTTCAAAGTACTCAAATGCCAAATTGTCTGAACCAATCAGATTTATTCCGTAGTTGTTTCGTATATTTTTTTAAATATCTTAACATTGTATTGTTTAAACAATATATTGCCTTATATAAGGCTCGAACACATAGTAGACGACAGTCTAACCGACTGCTCCAAAGGCTGTTGGTTTGTCGCGTTATTAAATAGTATATAACAAATGCCACGATCTGCAATCTGATTGGTTTCGATAATTTGGCATGTGAGCTATCTCTGTTTGATCTCGCACAATATAAACCCATCTCTCATCGGACATTGATTTTATGTTTTTAATAAACACATTTTCGAGTGATAGAACTAATAAATTCTCATAATTTACATTGCAAAAGTATGACCATCTCTCAAAACCAAACGAAGAAAAATGTTTCTTGCATACCGGCCAAGCATATCCGTCGTTTTACCGGGGCTAGATATTTCCATCTCACCCTAGGGTCGAGATAAAATTCACGCGCTCCAACATCCGGTATGCCGGAAAACATGCAAAACGTTAGTAGCTGGCGGCGTCAACGCACAACATGTCTCTAATATGCAAGAAAAAGAATCTATCATGGGTATTCGGTTCAGATAGGGAATTCCAACCCTCGGTATAAGTGTTTTAATCGGAACCTCGGCAGAGCCTCGGTTCCGATAAAAACACGTATACCTCGGGTTGGAATTCCCTATCTTCACCGGATACCCATGAAAGATTCTTATAAGCTTACTCCTGTTTTTAGCAATTTTTATTTGTTGTTTGAACGTAAAGTTGCTTTAAAATAATGTAACCGTTGTTTTGCATATTTACTGACGTTAATGTTGTGGTAAAGGTTGAAGGACGTGAAATCAGAGATCTCGTTAGGAAATTGAATACCTCCGCAATAACCAATCAGCATTCAGTAATTGAATAGACTATGTTAGATAGTGTTTTTTTCCCCCTAATTTGGATGGAGTAGATTTTACATTGATGTTCAATGCAAAGTTCTGCTTCATCAGCAATTATAAAAAACCTGTTTTTTAGAATATCAATCCAAAATGAATTTAATGATTGGGAAAATCTTTATTGAGACACCCTCAAAGTTTATCGCAAAACTGAGGTTATCAAGCATTTTCACTACCGTTCATGATTAGTCTCAATCAAACCGAGACTGCAATATTGTTTGTATTCGTCGAGATTTCTAATTTTCTCCTTTTATTCGATTATATGGGTTTCATAAGTGTATACGGTAAGGTAGCAACAAACAGTTTCTTTGAGTTTTTCACTTTGATAAATCTTATAATTACATAAGGTAGCAGTGAACAGTTCATCTGTGTTGTAATGCACGATAACGCACACGCATCCCTTACATGTGAACACCTGTATTTCTGTGCTGATGAGTACTTCTAGCATGTCGTGCTACAAAGGTGAATATGTAATCAATATGTAACGCATGCCAAGGATTTGACCAGAACGCAGCGAGGTCGTCCACCTTGATTCAAAATGTGTGGTAGGAAGAACTGATGGTAAATATTGGGAAGAAAGTGTCTGGTAAGTAAAAGCGGTCGTGGCATGTTTACGCCTTCGTGACAAAATTTATTTTTCAATATTGTTTTAACACACGCGACTTGATATGTTATCATGTTAAACTTTGTTCCCAGTTCCTACCAAGATAATTTGCTATTTTTCTCTCGGAAGTTATTTTACGCTTGCGGAAAACCTTGCTTGTATTCTTTTTAGATATACTTAACGCCATTAAAAGTGCAAGTTTTTATTTTGTGTTTATTTCCAAGATCGAGTGTAGTGTTATATGTACATGTAATAAATTATACACATTCCCTATAAATCTGGTGACCGATCAAATTCATGTATTGAAAGAAGTAAAATCGGAATTATGCAATCGATCTTGGAGACATTTTATTTAAAAATAAACACAAAATAAGAAAAACTTGCACTTTTAATGTCGTTGAGTATATATCACAGTTGCGTTGTCTGTGCAGAGTGGCGGCGGTAAAACGTCTCCCCGTGTTTGCAGTCTGAACTGTTATTCATTCCGATCTTTGGAGATCGCTGAGCGCGATATTTATGTAGATATATCGATGGTACATACTCAAATACTTTTGTTTTCTTACTTTTATTTCGAATATGTGGTTCCACTTCTCAAGCCTTTAACTGTTTTGAATATTGTTTAATCACCCGTAGGGTATTGTTTGCTTTTTAATTTTGTATTTTGGCTGTTACTCGTGATACGCAGGTTGCGTAACGTCTGCTGTCAACTAAATTCCATTTTGCTTATTTCGTTCATTGTTTTGGCGTTTAGGGCAAAGCATTTTGTTAGAAACTGGGACTCATGGAGTGGTATGAAAATACCTCATTAAAGGTTCAATGTTCACTGTCATATGCATACCAACTTTGGGATGGCTCAACTTTTCGTACTATTGACATTTCAAATATTGAGTTTTGCTCAACCCGGGGCTAGAGGGCGTGAACGGTAGCAAGCATTTTTCACTACCTTTCATGAACAGAGACTGCAATGTTTGTAATATCAGCTTAACGATTTGCAAATTTCTCCATTGATACGTTTTGTAACCAGTTAAAGAGCTTCGTTTATTTATTGTTTGCATTCACACACACATTTTTTTCTGGAGCCGCAGTTTCTTCATTAATGACACGCCTATATGATACTGTTTTTGTCGCTCCTTTTTCTGCACGATCGGCAAACTAATTGCCACACGATCCATTTAATTATTGTTCACAGTCTTCAAAACGGTCTTGATATTCTATCTGATTACTGCGAGAGATGGAAATTAAAAGTGAATGTCAAAAAAACTAAAATAATTGTTTTCAGAAAAGCTGGATTATTACCACGTAAATCAAATTTTCTTTTCAATTGTGTACAAATTGAAATTGTGAATTTACTTACTTACCTTGGAATTGGTTTTACCCAAGGCGGTTCTTTCAGTGAAACGCAATTAACGTTAGCGGGTAAAGCATAAAAAGCAATATTCAAACTGAATAAGTATCATCTAATCTTTGTTTGGGGTTTCCACAGTGCAAACAATATTGAAAGAATACATACACTTTATGGCAAACGTATATTGAAAGTAAAACGTACAACGCAAAATGATTTTGTGTATGGTATTCTGGGCAGGTTAGCCTTATCAATAACCATGATAACAGATTTTATAGAATTATTAAATATTGGTTAAAGATTTTAAACAGCAGTGAAAACAAGTATTTCAAAGTTATTTATAAGGTTCTATAAACAGATGCTGATATTTACCCAAACAAAGTATCATGGGTAACCCTAGTTTACGATTTATTATCGTCAATGGGTTTTTACTACGTGTGGCTCAACCAGAGTGTCGGAGATGGGGATATTTTCTTAGGTATAATTAAACAACGACTTCATGATAATAAAATACAGTCTTGGCATGAACATTTAGAAAGTTTATCGAGTGCAATATTTTTTAAATTAATTGTTAGTTTTGATTTTCAAATATTTCTTAAGTGCATTAACATACCCAAATTTAGAATAGCGATGACCAGATTAATTGTCTCGTCTCATAGCCTTGCTATAGAGACTGGTAGGTGACATAGACCTAGAAGTATACCATTAGCAGATAGAATATGTATAACTTGCAACAAACTTGAAGACGAGTTTCGTTTCATTTTAGATTGCGATCTGTTTAAAGACATCCGAAAAATATATATTAAAAAATATTTTTGGAATCGACCGAGCATGTTCAAATTGAAAGAACTTTTTTACAGCAAATATGAAAAAGAAATAAAAAATTTAGGTGCGTATATTTTTAAAGCATATGGAATAAGGAAAACGCTAATGAATTGATTTGTTTTGGCATAAATGAAACGTGTATCTGTAAAACTCTTCAAGATACAAGTGTTTAAAGTTGCTCAACACTTTGTGAAATGTTTGCACAAAGTGTTTATTCAGATAAATTTCACAGTGTTCAATCCGTTTGTTATTGGGTCTGCGATTCCATGCCGTTTTTAATGTCCGCAGTAATTGACCTTATCCTTTGTTTCATTGTAATGTCTGGGATGGTCATCGATTTTTCTTATAATATTCCCGAGAAAACAGGGCAGGATTTGTGTGGGCAGGAAGCTTGTGATATATGTTAAATCACACTGTCATTTCCAGCAGGGCTCTATATTTCAATTTTCATCCCAGTTTCCAGGTAAATTAGATACTTGTTAGTATCGAGGATGAACATGCTTTAATATAAGATTGGAACTGTTAACTGATGTACTTAACTGATGTTCCTTGCTATAAGAACTGCAAAGAATAATGTATGAGCTTCGCTGGATGCATAGGAATAATACTGTTGTTGCATTCTCGTGTTTACTTTGTATGTAACTAGCACCTTTAACCCAGTATAAAATGGTATTATTGTGTTAATTACATGTATATGTTAATATTTTAATAATGCAATATAGTCGTAAATAATAGCAATGGAACATTTCTTTAGCTATACTTCATAACTAAATGTATTGTCAACACTAAACTATAATTACAGTTTAATATGTTATGCAACTGGTCATATGAATCAATGGTTTGTAGCCCAGTATATGGTGGCTGATTTCTGCCATTTCTTCTTTTCATTATTTCGCCGCAAAAAGACGACAGAACGAAAATTCGACAAATGCAGTGCGAAAAGACGACAGAAAGAAAAGGCGAGAGAACGACAGACCGAAAAACCGATAGATAGATTAGAAGCGAAAAGGTAACAGAAGGCTACACGAAATAACGAAAAGACGACCATATCAAATGGAGTCTTTTCGCTGCTGAAGTGTCGCCTTTTCAATCTGTCGTTCTTTCGTCTTTTCGTTCTATCGTCTTTTTTCGCTGCATTTATCGTCTTTTCATCCTGTCGTCTGGCTTGCGGAACGTCGGTGGTTCTACCCAGGTGTCCGTAGGGGCATCTGTGGGCTTCCTCCACCAGAGGAAGCTGGACAAGTCGCCATATGACCTTAGCTGTTGGTGCGACTACAAAATCAAATTCATTTCAATTTCATTTCGTCCTGTCGTCTTTTCGTTCTTTAGCAGAAATCAGCCACCATACCAATAAGATATTGCGATGTTAATATTACATTTAACGATGTTGTTGTTTTGTGTTAAATCATCATCATCATCATCATCATCATCATCATCATCATCATCATCATTATTATTATTATTACTATTATTATATAACATCATTGCTCTAGGGTCACCTTTTTTGATATTGTGTAAAAAGTTGTTTGTTTTTCATTATCTTTTAACCCTTAACCCGCTAAGCACGACTAAAATAGCCTTTGTGTCCCTTGTTAATCCAGATCCTCCCAGGCTGATCAGGGTTTACAATGCCCAGCTTGTGATCAGTCATCCCCCCCCCCCACACACACACAAACACCCCTTTTTTACATAAATGTAATGGTCTTAATTCAAAGAAAGAACAGTCCCTTATATATATATATATATAAGTTGCGGTTAAAGTGTTAAAGGGGTTGATGCATTATTTTCAAACAAGGTTTATTTTAAAGGGCTCTAAACAACTTGAAAAAAGCTGAAAAAAATATCAAAATGCCATGTAAAATAAAAGAAATATGACCTATTGAAAATTTGCAAAGAAACATAAATGGAGTCGGCCAACTTTGAACGATGACGTCATCGCATCTTTTTACCATATATGGAATAGTGACAAAATGTCTTTTAAAGCAAAGAAAATCACTGCAAATGAAAAAATAAGCATAGCATTTGTGCATTTTACATCTGTATATTTAGTTTTAATCAATTTGCAGTGATTTGTTTTGCTTTAAAATGTGTTTTGTTTATATGCCATTTATAGTAAAAAGGCATGATGACGTCATCTTTCAAGATGGCCGCCTCCATTTATGCTCTTTGCAAATTTTTAATCGGTCATATCTTATTTATTGTTCATGGCATTTTGATATTTCTTTCAGCTTTTTTCGAGTTTTTCAGAGACCTTTTAAATAGATCATGTTTGAAAGTAGTGCATCAACCCCTTTAAGTTATTTGAGTTTACGATTCAGCATTCAAAAATCTGATCCTACATACCAATAACAGCTTTCATCAAACTCATTTTGACTTCAGAAATGATAAAATAGTCCTACAAAAACCACAGCAATCAAAAAAAATGGCACCGTAGGTTCGAACTACACCATGAACCTAAATATGAGCATATTTAAAATGTCAGTGAAAAGGACAATACGTAACATAAAGAGTGGCGAAGACAGGGTTACCGAACTGGAACGGTGGCGAAGACAGGGTTACCGAACTGGAACGGTGGCGAAGACAGGGTTACCGAACTGGAACGGTGGCGAAGACAGGGTTACCGAACTGGAACGATGGCGAAGACAGGGTTACCGAACTGGAACGGTCAGTAGGCAACATGTTAGCTTAAATCGATATTGTGTACACAACCTCGCTATTATCCTGTCAAGACACATTATATTTAGCCTGCACTAATTCAAGATATGCTTTTTTAAACCTTTCATAATCAAATCTGATTTTGTTTTAAAAATAATAATAAAAAACATTCCATAAAATGTAACAATACTACATACAATTTGGCACCCAGGTACTGGAAGCGATCTAGAACTACTATGGATGTCAATTGAGTTGAATTTGATTTTATAGTCTCACCAACAGCTACGGTAATATGGCGACTTTCCATCTTCCGTTGTTGGAGGAAGACCCCAGGTGCCCCACCGGCCAATTTTCGTGTACGTGCGGGTACCTAGGTAGAACCACCGAGCCAGTTGGATAGCTTTCTCATATAAAGCGGATGTCAATCAAATAAAACCGTCATAATGTTTTTCAGTTTCAATGGCCTCGTCGTCTGTTAATCCCACTGGGAGCTCGACTTAGACGTGAGAAAGTGTCCATTCTTACGGATAACGGGAGGTACACCTAGAAAAAACATCGACCGTCTTGTATAGTTTAAAATGTGCTCGCCGATTTGGCGAAATGTTGTTGTATGAAATATCTTTATAAATATGAATTTATTTTGGCCTGTGGTGGGCGTACATTTATGGATTAAATTCGATATTTTGATATTTCTTTTTTATAATGAAATTTTATTATATCAAATATTTTACAGTATGTAACATTTATAATATGCAAACAATTCATCATTAAAGGTTCTTATTCATACAATTCTAGCATAGCAAGTTTTTCGAGCATTTGATAAGTACACTCAAGTGATATGAAAACGCAACACGGGAATTTCCGCTATATATTGTATGTACAATATGCTGCTTTTAATCGAATGGTACATGGCTACGTAAGACCTTTCCTTCTGGAAAAAATACTAAAACAACAAATAATACAGCAAATAGTATTCCTTCAATGTTTCATTATTCACAGAGTACGCGTTTGGCTCAATCATGTGAGCAAACTTAGGATGCAACATTTTGCAAACTATTTACGTTAAATACAGTACTGAACTAGCTCAATTTTTCAAAGAGCTACTTCAACATTTATGAAGTTCTTGTTACAAAGTGTAGTGTGATTAAAAAGTCTACAACATCACAGTCGTGTCCTTTCTCTAGTTAACTGCAACTTTTTTTTAAAAAACATCTTGGGATTTCTTTGGAATATTATGGGCAATTAAGTGTGCAGTATATACAATATATAGCGGAAATTCCCGTGTTGCGTTTTCATATCACCTGATGTCTTTGTCCAAATAGTGTCCTCTTACAATTGATACATACTAGTGTGTGACATAGATTTAGTTTCAATATAGTTTTTATTCATACATCTCTATCTTATAGTGTTTTAAGTCTATATATACATTATATTAATCACTATTTTAGACTTGTTTTTTCCCTTTTTAACTGAAATATATTACATGCATAAATTGTTCGCTCAGTTTTATATTCTACGTACAAATATGTGATACAATAATTGTTGTTGTGTCTTTTTTCTCACATACACGCACGCTCTCAAACACGTTCTTCTTACACACCCACGTACGCTCGAGGGCACGTGTGTTCACTCACACACCTACACAAACACACATATACACACAACCGCCCACTCATTTGTACCAGCAGGAAGTGAATAAAGGAAGAGAGAAGAAAGAAAGATTGCCTTGTTTTCCATTTCTTTGATAGGATTTATATGATATTTAAAAAATTACTCCATTTTAAGTTGTGTTGTTGTATTTTATCATGCATCCTTGCTATTTGTTTTTCAATATCGATTCGTTTTGAAAGATAAACAATAAATAGTTCGCATCTAGGAATGGTCTGTCTACACTTATTTACAAAAACATAGTATTTAGCACACAGAATGACACAATTATAGGCTTGTTTATGAACATGTATATCATTTATTCCAAAAGATATTGTTTGAAAATTAAATGTAATATTTACATTTCTTGCATTTAAAAATAATGCCAGTTCAGTCCAAAACGTTTGTGTTTTGGTACATTCCCAAAATAAATGTTTTATATTCTCGACATACATATTACAGAAATCGCATAGATTAGAATTAACTAGTTTCTGCTTTAGAAGTAATTTATTTGTTGGAATAATTCTAAAGAGATATTTGTATTGAAAATTTCTTAATTTTATATCTATGGTCGTTTTAAAAGTTTGTAAATATATTGTTCTCCAGTCTAATTCAACATTAGGGAAAAGGTATTCCCATTTCTTCTGTGGGGCTATATCAATGTCAATATCATACTGTAGCTGGTGATTGTATAGGAACTTATTTGTATGTTTGGATTTAATAAGTTTTTCTATGAGTCGATTTCCCCTCATGAAACTTATATTTTTATGTTTTAATTTAGTTTTCCATTCTTTTGGTATACTTGATATTAATGATGAATATTTCAGAAAGTCTGATGCTTGAATGTTATATAATTCAGTAAACTATTCAAATGGATAAAACTGTTTTGTTCTGAAATCATAAATATGCTCTATGTGTTTTATACCTTTATCGTACCATTTATTGTAATATATTGTTTTATTTAAAATCTTAATTTCAGAATTATTCCATAATATTTGTTTGCTGATGCATTCTTCCTTTTCGTTTGATTTTATTTTGCACCACGATATGAGAATATCTGTCAAAAATGTATTTTTTTGAAAATTATTTTTAATGTCCTTTTCTTTCAAATTGCAATCAAATATAAAATCTCCTCCATGTTTTTCAAGTTCTTTCATATATATATATTTCCATGTTCCATTATTATTGCAGTCCAAAATTCTTTTTATCCAGCTTGCCTTTAATGAGTAGATGAATTTTGTAATATCAATCATTTTAAGACCTCCTTTTTCATAATCTTTCATTAACGTTTTCCTTTTGATTTTATCCGATTTTCCATCCCATATAAATTCGTACATACTTATAGGTTATTTAACATGGTTCTGTACAATACGGAGATATATTTGGACGAGTACACAGCTGGAAAAGTCATATTGGACGAGCCGTTAGGCGAGTCCAATATGATTTTTTCCAGCTGTGTACGAGTCCAAATATATCCCGTATTGTACAGAACCATGTTAAGTAACCTTTTTATTCTATACCTTTATTTTAACCAATCATTTATAATTCGGATATAACTTTCGTTTGTTTCATGCTTTCAAGCAAGTCGCTATGAACATCGAAAGCACAATTGCATGTAGGTCTATGTATTTTATATATTGTGTTCGACATGGCTTACTCTCAAGCTTTATTTGCTTGAAAGAATGCCCATTTCTCCGTTGTCAACAGTGATTAAATACTACCGAAGGTCAGTTTCAAACAATGATATATTATGCTAGTTTTTTGTGTTTTTTTTTTGTTATAAAGGAAAATTAAATAAAAATATGTGCAATAGATAGGTTTTCATTACTTGACAACAATTTATGGTTAGGTAATGACAGAAGCCTGTCGGTTCTGATTTTTATTCGGACCTTTTCACGCGTTTCGGT
Source organism: Cyrtodaria siliqua (assembly GCA_037043455.1). NCBI lineage: Eukaryota > Metazoa > Mollusca > Bivalvia > Adapedonta > Hiatellidae > Cyrtodaria > Cyrtodaria siliqua. Next base: position 74,783 of record JAWPHD010004770.1, on the reverse strand, counting down.
CTTTATCATAGGTTTAACATGGAACCTGTGAAGCGTACAATACGAACAAAATACGGGATATTTTGTACGCGCGTGCGTCCCGATACGGAAATATATTGTACGGTCACATGACTCGAAAGAGCGTCTACGATTGGATGTATAAATTAGGTATAGAATAATATGTATTATTTGATTTATTTTATCTACAGGTGGAATAGGTAAGACGGAAAGAGGATAAATTAATTTCGGAAGTGCAAACGATTTTATTACAGTAATTTTACCCAATAATGTCAGTTTTCTATGTTGCCATTGCTTTAAACAGTTTTTAAAATCTTGCAATTTAGGTTCGAGATTTAAAGCTGTTATGTTTGCCTTGTTCGTATGAAAGACCATTCCTAGAGCTTTTGCTTGCTCAGAGCTCCACTGGAAGTGTTTTTGTTCACAATATTTAATATTAGAGGTTTTAAGCGACCCCGCTCTTAAAACGTTGCATTTTTTTAACATTTAGATTTAGACCGGATGTGTGGCTGAAGTTGTCTAAAACCTCTATTAACTTTTCAAACGATTTTCTAGTTCCATCTGTAAAGAATGTTGCGTCGTCTGCAAATAAGGTATTTTTTACTTCTTGTCCAGCAATGTTAATTCCTTTTATTGTTTTATTATTTGTTATTTCATATGATAGCAGTTCAATGCACATTATAAATATTACGGGAGATAACAGGCATCCCTGCCGAACGCCTCGTTGTATTAAAAATGACGACGATGTATGTCCATTGTTTGTTACGCAGCTATTTGCATTTTTATAAAACAGTTTTACCCAGTTAATAAGAGAATCCCCAAAATTTAAATGTTTAAGTGTTTCAAATAAAAACGTATGATCTAAACTATCAAAAGCTTTTTCAAAATCTGAGAAGAATAATAAAGCCGGTAGTTGGAGTTCGTCTACATATTCAAGTATTTCAAATAGTAATCTTATATTTTCTCCAATGTACCTACCCTTAATAAAACCTGTTTGAGCACTACTAATTATCGACGATATTACTTTTTTAATTCTGTTGGCAATAGCTTTAGTTGCAATTTTGTAATCTACATTTAATAAACTTATAGGTCTCCAGTTTTCTAGAAAGGATATGTCTTTGTTAGGTTTAGGCAGAAGTGTAATTATACTTTGTTTTTGCAGTTCTGTCATTTCCCCTGTTGTAAACGAATAATTGATTGATTTTATATAAAATTGTTTTAAATGATTCCAAAATATTTTGTAAAACTCTGTAGTGAGTCCACCTGAACCCGGGCTTTTATTATTATTCATGGCTTTTAGAGCTTTTGCACATTCATATTCGGTTAACATACCGTCACAAGTATCCTTTTCTTCTTGGGTTAAACGTTTCATTGAATTATTAAAAAAGTTAAAATTGGATGTTTTTATGATTTTTTGTTTGTATAATCGTTCGTAAAACCGTTTTTGCTCGTTTAGTATATCTAGCTGATTGGTAATATTTTTTCCATTTATATTAACTTGTGAAACCGTTTTAGTTTCCGATTTTTTCTTTTCTAAATTAGAGAAAAGCTTACTATTTCTTTCATTGCTTTCGACCATTTGCGCTTTAGAACGAATAATAATTCCATTTATTCTGTTGTCTATAATGTCATTTAATTCTGCTTTTTTTCTGTCTTTTTCCAGTTTTAAATCATCCAGAGAATCATTGTCTACTATATTTTGCATTCGAATATCTAAGTTTTCAATATCTTTTTGAAGTTGTTTTTCTTGCTTGTTATCACATTTCTTTTTATATGTTGCATATCGTATTGTTTTATTCCTAATAGAACCTTTTATTGCTTCCCATAATGTGTTTGGATTTGCGTCTTTGTTAATATTTGCGACCTCTTCGATAATGTTTTTAATATTTTCTTGATAATCTCTTTCTAGAATTAAGCTATTGTTCATTTTAAAATACCCTGGACCTCGTTGCTGCACATTAAGGTCTAGATTTAATGTAATAAGTGAATGATCTGTTTTATAGCCAGCTTTAATCCGACTTTCTGTTGTAATATTAACTAGGTTATTAGAAATTAGGAAATAATCTAATCTGCAAAAAATTGGCGGTCTTTTTGATATTTCACTAACGGTATGAAACACCATCCGCAGCATGTCGTACACTGCATTACTCGAATGTAAGTCGAAGGTTTCCATATTGGTTACGTCATCGCGCCTTATATTCCCGCCAAAACAAATTTGCATTCAATATTGACTCGGTTTTATTGAGTCTGTTCATGAGAGGTAGTGAAAGAAGCAACACCTCTCACGCCCCTAGGACTAGCTTAAGTAGTATTCTACTTCAAAGCCACCTAGATCCCAAAAGACCAGTAAAAACGAACTACTCAATTGAGTCAGAACTGTTTGCTCGAAAACTGTATTTGAAAAAACATAGACCCTTTCAGATTACTTGTTCAGAATCATCAACAAGAACATATTATAAACAGATAACGTCCTTCATATTATCATTATCAATATTTCAGCTATGTCTCTTAATATTCTTAAATAATAGTTTGATATTCACTTTCAAGAGTAATATATTATTAACCCTAAAATAACCGAACCGTATTTGCACTGTATTGGTTTTAAAATGGTAGTTGGCAAGTGAATGACCTGAACGGTAATTTTTACATTTTTTGTATAGATTCCGTTAGAAAGTTATCAAGTCTACAATATACATATTTTTGTTTTGTTATTTGAATGCCATGAAAATGGTTTGAATCCGGATTAAAAATAAGCCATACCTCATTCAAAACTAAATCGTCTATATTTTCTCTCTTGTATTTATTTTGTTCATGTCTACATTTATCGTTTTGGTCTATATCAATATCAATAAGGCATTACAATCACCGGCTATAATTAAGGTTTTGCCATCATATTCTTTAAATATAATTGTTATAGTGTAGAAAAGAAGTTACTGTCGTTGTTATGTTCGCCATTTCGTCGGTGCGTTCTTGGGCAAGACACTTTCCCCTAGCCTCGTCCGTCGAATGGGGACGTAAACCGGGCGGTCCCGTGTATCGGTCTATCCTCCGAGCACGTTAAAGAACCATAGGAATATATTCGATAATAAGAGTAGGGCACGGATCCCGGATTCCTATGTATCCTTCCCCTCTCTCTGGGGCGGCTCGAAATAACCTATACCGTGTTGATGAGCCTTTAACAATATTCAATTATGTTGGCCATACACTATTCCGAAGTGCTATTCCCTCATCATCCACCAACATTTTTAATAGCTGCGGTCTATCAGATATTATATCTGTATTCTTGTATTTTACACGAGATTCTAGAATGTGTAAGTATCTTTACTCCCGGTATTGTTAGAACTATTCAATAACAAAATGTTGAATGCCACCATTCGTTCTCCCATTGGTCAAATGTATCTTCTAGGCGTGTGCCTCTTTTATAACGCATATAACGTTATTATTGTGTTTTAACCAGTCAGAAACCTTTTTTATGCTTTTGATGTCATATCTTGCCTTTTATTCATGTTGGTTATTGCTCGTTTCTGTGCGTGTTTGTGGTTGACGATGGTCCTTGAATGCTACATTTCCTGCTCAATTTTTATATGTACTTCTAGTACTTTTATACATAAGAAGAACACATATTTTCATCCATAGATTATCAAACAAAATGTGTAAAAAAAGGCGGTAGAAATGGATGCAAACATCTGTCGAACCAGCTTTAATATATATATACTATATGAGAGAAAAATATTTATTGTTTTTTACAGGAGAGATGTGTATAGAACGATTCGAAAATCATATTTCAAAAGCAGGTGTGCTCAAATATTTTGATGACATGCTTTCGAAAAAAGACATAACTATAGCAGGGATTCACCAATGACTCTAATTGCATACATGCAATACAATACCATTTCTTATCATTGAACTATAGCGTTATTATCACTGATACGTTGTTTTTGTACCACCTGATACATGACGTGAACTCCATATCTTCCCGCACAAGTTATCAACCGCGATTTGCGGGTAATAAACCGGAAGTAAGTGATGTCAATAACGTCATTAACGTGCAGGCCATCATTTACATCCGTTTAAATTTAATTCCCCTTAAAATGGATGCATGGATTTAATTCCCCTTAAAATGGATGCATGGAAAAGGACGTTGGAATCTCTAGCCACTTTTATCGAGTTCAGGTCAAAGCAAATGTGCCAACAAAGCGCTCTATTTAGGTATGTTTTGCTTAATTACTTCCTTTTGATATTGTCTTCCCGAGTGAAATCATACAAGATACATAATACACACGTCTGCTAAATATCTCTAGGTATTTTACTTGTTTTTTTTATTTTTAAAAGAAACAGCACTACAGTAGGCGTGTGTATTACTTCATAATATTAACAAATATTACACAAGACACGTTTATACAAATTAACGTATATATAAACACACTACTGTATACTATATATATTCTATATAGGAACTGGCTAATTATATACAGCAATTGGGTAGACTGGTCAATACACAGTTTACGACCAAAATATATTATATGCAACAAAACAGTAGCAAACGGGGAAAAAAACGCTGGGGATAAGAAAAAACCCAGTGGCTAGTGTACTAACTGGGCATGTCACTACCACGAGACAGTTTGAAACCGCTACTATGGTCAGACACCCGGAACCCCAACTTAAAATGTTTTTTTTAACAAATTTTGATCAACTAAGTGCACATCCCAATACAGCATGAGCTCTTTCCTCTATCGCAAACGGTATTTCCATTCAATTTCATCCAGTACTTTCTGAGATTAGCCCTTGCAAATGTTCACCGTCATGTACGCTTTCTTTCAATTCCAATACTTTGAGAGGGCTAATCAAAGAAAATCTATAATATGAATACCCGTTTGCGGAGGAGGAAAATGCCCACTTTTTTAGGGGAATGTAGGCATATGATGTGCGCTTTACTAAAATAAAAAAGTTTACGGACATGTGTTTCTGGTTCGGCTTTTTTTTCAAGACGTTTGCATTTACAATCAAGCGTCGAAGATGATCAAGACTTCTGTCTCAGCTGACAAGGTAACGGCCAATAATCAACACGCACTAACCTACTTAAGTATATAGTATAAGCCGGATACACCACACATATCGAGCGGTAGTAGAATAGCGACATTGTCTACAACATCGCGCAGTGTTCATTAGATGTTTTCCGATCCATTTATTGCAATTTAAACTATAATTAGTTGGAAGCAGTAGCAGTAGTAGTAGCAGTAGCAGTAGTAGCAGTAGCAGTAGTAGTAGTAGTAGTAGCAGTAGCAGTAGCAGCAGCAGCAGCAGCAGCAGCAGCAGCAGCAGTAGCAGTAGCAGCAGTAAGTAGCAGTAGTAGTAGTAACAGTAGCAGTAGCAGTAGCAGCAGCAGCAGCAGCAGCAGTAGTAGTAGTAGTAAGTAGTAAATAGTTTACGTTTACTGTTATTTACTATTATTTTTAACACTCAACATAAATTACTTGCATGTAGGTAGTGTAGATATAGTGTTATACGCCTAAGGCTCTTGAATCGGGGTCAATTTTACAACAGCTGTGAATGCACATATATAAACTGCACATTGATCTACAGGTGTGCATGTACAATGTATGGGTGCACCTTCATTTGTTTAGGTACACTGGTAATTTCCTTTTGGTACAAGTACAGGTGCACGCATACGTTTTCATTTGAATTAACCAGTCAGATTGCTGCTTACAACTAACCAGTCAGATTGCTGCTTGCAACAAGGATATCCTCACATTTGCTGACATATCACAGGCAGCATATGTCATAAAATGCGTAAATCCATCGCTTTGGTGATGCAGGCTGATGGTGGCACATGGTGACAAGCTTTGGTGGCACATGGTGGCAGGCTTATGGTGGCACATGGTGGCAGGCTTTGGTGGCACATGGTGGCAGGCTTATGGTGGCACACGGTGGCAGGCTTATGGTGGCACATGGTGGCAGGCTTTGGTGGCACATGGTGGCAAGCTTATGGTGGCACATGGTGGCAGGCTTACGGTGGCACATGGTGTCAGGCTTATGGTGGCACATGGTGGCAGGCTTTGGTGGCACATGGTGACAGGCTTTGGTGGCACATGGTGTCAGGCTTTGGTGGCAGATGGTGTCAGGCTGATGGTGGCACATGATGACAGGCTTTGGTGGCACAGGGTGGCAGGCTTATGGTGGCACATGGTGGCAGGCTTATGGTGGCACATGGTGGCAGGCTTTGGTGGCACATGGTGGCAGGCTTTGGTGGCACATAGTGGCAGGCTTATGGTGGCACATGGTGGCAGGCTTATGGTGGCACATGGTTGCAGGCTTATGGTGGCACAGGGTGGCAGGCTTTGGTGGCACATGGTGGCATGCTTTGGTGGCACATGGTGGCAGGCTTTGGTGGCACATGGTGGCATGCTTTGGTGGTACATGGTGGCAGGTTTATGGTGGCACATGGTGGCAGGCTTTGGTGGCACATGGTGGCAGGCTTATGATGGCACATGTTTTCCACATGATGGTCACGCGCAATTATTGCTTTTGTCCATAGACTTACATTATAGTGTTATGGGCTACCCTGTTTTTCCTATATTGTTGTAAAAATGTGCCCTAAACCCAGTCTGCCATCAGTGTTGTAAAATGATATTTATGTCCTTTCATTTGGAAATCTAAATAGTAACAAAAAAAGTAGGTGTAAAGTGGATCAGGAAATGTACCTTTCACAGAACACAGTCAACCACAGTCAACTACAGTCAACCACAGTCAAACACAGTCAAACACAGTCAAACACAGTCAAACACAGTCAAACACAGTCAACCAAAACCACGCATTAAAACAAACAATAATTAATACGAAGCAAGACATGTGACAAACACAAACGGGTTGACAATAAGGCTTCCGCCTTGGAACGGTCAATGGCAAAATGGTCGCTGGGATGCGGGTGCGAATGATTTAAACCAGGTTCTAGAGGGCACCAAACCTCACTCTTAATCTAATGGAAGTCAATAACAGGGACAGTGTACATAAAGAAATGCCACCAGGCTATAATCTCTAACAAACAAGGCCTTCATAGGCAATATAAGTGTAATACATAAATGATCATATATATATATGAACATGTTAAAAAATTTAGTCCAGAAAGCCACAATGCAAGTACTCACTGACTTGGCAGACTCCAGAGCAACAGGAGAACATTATGTAACATTAAGAGTAGACAAGACAATATTTAAGACAAACATCAAAAGTGATCTGCGTTGAAGCAACATCATCCGCAGTAAATTGAACAGAAGTATACGAAATAGTGCTCCCGAGTTGAGGTATTGTAGGCGTCAAAACAATAATGGCAGTATTTGCTGCTTTAAACACATTTGTTATGAAATTCTTAAATTTCAAAACGAAAATCTAGGTCTCACTGGAAGTAAAGAGGAGTTATCTGTATAAAAGTTAATACAGGCATCTTTGATTTAAGAAGTATTTTTAGAAAATATCTGTCAATATGGGGTCGGAGAACATAACGTATAGCAATTCCATTGTTCTGTTACACACCATTACGTGGTCCCGCCTTAATTCCATTAAGCGATGGGAAAGCTTATATAAGCAGGATTTTATAACGGATATTTCAACAATAAAACATGTTGACAAACATTGTTTGACCGAAAAAAATGCAATAACCTGTTAAAAATTACCTATTAAATGTTTTAATTTTACAATATGCAAACCTTTTAAGCCGAAATTAAGGTTTTATTTCATACCCCAGCCAATCCCGTTTTCGCTTCTTGTAGAAGGGGTTGGATGGGGCATGAACGTTAATACTCGGAACACGTAATGCTTTTATTTCTACGTTTCTGCCACTATATGACAATTATAAAAGTATCAGCAGGGTAATGGTAGTGTAATTCCACTTATAACGGTCATTGCGACATTAGAGTAATGTAATGGTAGTGTAATTCCACTTATAACACTCATTGCGACATTAGAGTACTGTAATGGTAGTGTAATTCCACTTATAACGGTCATTGCGACATTAGAGTACTGTAATGGTAGTGTAATTCCACTTATAACGGTCATTGCGACATTAGAGTACTGTAATGGTAGTGTAATTCCACTTATAACACTCATTGCGACATTAGAGTACTGTAATGGTAGTGTAATTCCACTTATAACGGTCATTGCGACATTAGAGTACTGTAATGGTAGTGTAATTCCACTTATAACGGTCATTGCGACATTAGAGTACTGTAATGGTAGTGTAATTCCACTTATAACGATCATTGCGACATTAGAGTACTGTAATGGTAGTGTAATTCCACTTATAACGGTCATTGCGACATTAGAGTACTGTAATGGTAGTGTAATTCCACTTATAACGATCATTGCGACATTAGAGTACTGTAATGGTAGTGTAATTCCACTTATAACGGTCATTGCGACATTAGAGTACTGTAATGGTAGTGTAATTCCACTTATAACGATCATTGCGACATTAGAGTACTGTAATGGTAGTGTAATTCCACTTATAACGGTCATTGCGACATTAGAGTACTGTAATGGTAGTGTAATTCCACTTATAACGGTCATTGCGACATTAGAGTACTGTAATGGTAGTGTAATTCCACTTATAACGGTCATTGCGACATTAGAGTACTGTAATGGTAGTGTAATTCCACTAATAACGATCATTGCGACATTAGAGTACTGTAATGGTAGTGTAATTCCACTTATAACGATCATTGCGACATTAGAGTACTGTAATGGTAGTGTAATTCCACTTATAACGGTCATTGCGACATTAGAGTACTGTAATGGTAGTGTAATTCCACTTATAACGATCATTGCGACATTAGAGTACTGTAATGGTAGTGTAATTCCACTTATAACGATCATTGCGACATTAGAGTACTGTAATGGTAGTGTAATTCCACTTATAACGATCATTGCGACATTAGAGTACTGTAATGGTAGTGTAATTCCACTTATAACGGTCATTGCGACATTAGAGTACTGTAATGGTAGTGTAATTCCACTTATAACGATCATTGCGACATTAGCGTACTGTAATGGTAGTGTAATTCCACTTATAACGATCATTGCGACATTAGAGTACTGTAATGGTAGTGTAATTCCACTTATAACGGTCATTGCGACATTAGAGTACTGTAATGGTAGTGTAATTCCACTTATAACGATCATTGCGACATTAGTTTCCAACTTGTAAAGGAATCTCAATATCGTGAACGTCCATTTTACCGACAGCAGGGGGTAACTATTAATCGCACAGCGCCACCTAACGTCATAATAAGAGTATGAAAGGAGAAATTTGGAAATCATCGAAAATAATAAATATATATATAATAAATAACAAACTACCTTGCCCTAAACGACAAAACAATAGGCGGAACAAAATGGTATTTAGTTGAGAGCAGACGTTATGAAGCCTGCGTATCAACAGCAGACACTATATCTTACAGGCAATGTTGTGTTTATACGAGTTTGAGGTTTCGTGGCGCCATCACCGTTACAGATAAACACATAACGCATTAAAGTAGCTACCCGCCAACAACAAGCCACATTTTATATTGTATTTACACAGTTTCTAAAACTACTGAAGACGTGTTACATATATATATGTATAACTTACATATTTTGAGAATCCAAACTCTTTAAACACAATATAAATAAAGAGAACGTTATGTCAGTGCCTTTTTACTATCACGTTTATTAGGCGAGGCTTAGAAAACGAAGAATGGCGAGGATCTACCGAGCCACTCTTCGTTTTCGTGCCGAGCCTTATATACTTGATAGTAAAAGGCACTGACATAATATTCTATTTATCATGTAGATTATCCACATTTTTTGTATGAATTACTATTATTACCTATTTCTAAGAATGTTACGTTTATCAAGAACGCCGCCAGTGCCTAATAATGAAAAATGTATTAGGTCACCCTTTTATTAGGCAGAAAAGTGCATACCTGCATGATAAACGGTTTTAGCCAGCCAGGCCGAACCACGAAACCAGAGAGTCGCATTAAGAGCTACCAACACAAAATTCATTTTACGCATATTCAATCACTGATGTTTTTAGAACCCGTGTATAAACCTTTACTTTTAATTGGCACATACACATTATTATATGACCTGAATACCTGGATAGAGTTTTGATACACGGTTTTGCAGTGCAATTTTGCCATTATTTGGCGGGTTAGTTTCTTTAACAATATTGGCACTTCCACCATGCTACTCATTATTCCGGCCAAGTTAAACATTACGTGTGAGCCGGCACTTTGCACCTTGTCAATTCAACGCAATAAAAAAACGCAAGAACAAATGAGTACACTAGCACCATCACACACACATAAGTTAAGTGCATGCAATATGGTGTGTTCTCATTTAGACATGTCATAATACGGACGAAATATGTAATTTGCATTTTCCATATATGGTAATTTAGAACTATGGCGTCGTAGTTCTCAAAATGGCGGCTCCTATATCCGTTTGAGGTGATTAAGATACGCGTTATTGTTAAACATGTAAGCTAATCAGTCGACATGCATCAAACAGATGTGTTATCTTATAACGTGCCTACTCTACATCAACCACGTCGGTTACCATGAAAACGGGTATCAACCACGTCGGTTACCATGAAAACGGGTTCAGAAAATAAGTCCTTTCTGGATCAAGTTCATGTATGCGATATAAATCAATGTATATAGATGCTCAAATAATGATTAAATTATACAACAATAAAACTCCGAATTCTCAACTTCGTTCGTGAGATAATATTAAATTACAGTCGTATTAATTGTTGAACCTATAGATTGGTAGAGTCGATTTCCAAGCTGTCATTACATAGGAATGTGCTAGAGGAATATTAATCTGTATTCAGAAATAGTTTATTTAAGCAACGTTTCATTTTCTCTGTAAGACAGCATTAAGTAGATATACACTAAATACTGAAAGGGGACGATATTCTACTTTCAAGCCACAAGAAATGGTCTTGCCAGATAAAGGACCAGTAAGTTAAAGAACACCGAAAGTCGTACAGGAACTGCAGCATTCAATGACCACAGTCAACCAAAACACGCACAGAAACAAACAATAATAACAAAGAAGAATAACATGCAATATATGACATCACAAACATTAAAGGGTTGACAATAGGGATACCTCATTGGAACGGTCAGTGGCAAAAATAGGCGCTTGGGGTTTAAATCAGATTCTAGGGCGAATCAAACCTCACTCTTACCCTAGTGCCATCTTAATAAAAGGGGGCAGTGTAAATAAAGACACGCCGCCAGGTATGTATGTTTTCATATGCATCCATAAGGTCAATGCATCGAGATGTGAACGCAAAATAAAGTAACTACTTATGAATAAGGTAGTAGTTTCGCGTGAAGCCCTTGTACTATTAATAATACGTCGTTTATGGCGCGGTTTACAGTCACGTTTTGGCAATCGTCAGGGTCAGGGGATATGAAGCACTTACCGGAGCTTTTATTCACTGTTATTGTTTCAACCTTCTTACCTTAAACTAATCCTCTAAAGCTTTAACGTTGTTCTTTAACACTTACCTTTACTCTGACATGTGTCAAAAAAACTGACTAACAGCTTAAAATCGTGTTTGAATTAACTCTAGTCGTGAAAACTCGGCCAATCCCGTCATTCTTAGTCTATACCTAGTCTAGATCATCTGCGACGCTTGCTTGTTTCAAGACAAACGTCTAGAACAGTTCTTATAAAAAAGTTTGAAGTTTGCCGAGATGTTGGTATCGTTTCTGATTGGCTGATACAGATGTAACTCCGATCGGAGATATACAGAACGGCAGAAAGACAATGAATCAATAAACAAAGAGGGACATTTCATCATTACATCGAGGAACTCAATGTTGATAGTCAAAAATACTTTAATTAAATAATAATAATTACGGACTCGTGCTTCCGGTTTCAAATTTGTGTTTCTGCACAAACGGTCGAGGTTTAATTCCACTAAATCAGCCGGATGTGCTCACCTGGTATAGTCGAAAGTAGTTCTGTTAAAGAGTGCTAATCTTTTTTTCTTTAAAAACTTTTTTAGTGCAGTTTTCTGTTATATTTTGGCTGTAACTGTATTCCGGACATGTTGTTGATATATGAAAATGCAGCTCATCATGTTTTTGACACTTTTTGATATAAATGTGAGAAGTGAAAGTAGACAGGGTATGAAATTGCAAGGGGTAAAAATAATGTTGACCTTTGACCCGGTGTTAGTATACAACTGAAGAAATGTTTCTTAGAAGGTATTAAACCCCCTATTTCCTTGTTGATGTTTAATAGCAGACATGTTTATTTGCATGATAAAGTAAGTTTCCCAGAATTCTAACGAGGTTTGAGTTTTTAACAGGTTGTCAACATTCTAACTTTACTATGGAAGGGCAATGGAGACTCATTTACGATATTATAACCTATAAGGAGAAATCGTGTATTTTTCAGAATTGCATAAAAATGATTTTCTTGGCATTTATTTTGTTTGAATAGGTGAGTTGAACTCAGAAACAGAGAAAAAAATATCATTTTCAGACTTTTAGACTATTTTAGAGTGTTTTTGGCAACCTTTCCTCAAATTCTCTGATTTTCTCTAAAAATGTGATGTTTTTTTTTTTTGGAATTTTTGTGACAGATATATGGCAAAATGTGTGGCATACATACTCAGGGATGCAAAACAAAGCCACCAGAGTTGATTTGATGAGAAAATGTTGAACGATTGCTGAGATATTAAACCCCCTATTTCCTTGTTGATGTTTAATAGCAGACATGTTTATTTGCATGATAAAGTAAGTTTCCCAGAATTCTGACGAGGTTTGAGTTTTTAACAGGTTGTCAACATTCTAACTTTACTATGGAAGGGCAATGGAGACACATCTACGCTATTATAACCTCAAGAAGTTTGAAGTTACAATCAAGCGTCAAAGATGATCAAGACTAGTCTATATGAGGGTTGATCTAGAAAATCGTGAACAATTACCTTTTTTTTACGGGGAAAAAATGTAAATTTATTTCTTTTTTTATTCCAGCGTTGGTCACCACGGGGATCTTGATTGCGGTTTACAACTTCACCACTCTACCATTGATCCTTGATATCAACATTGCATCAGTTGACAACACCTATTTCATGCCAGACGAGCTGAACAGTCTTTGTTTCCTGAACGCTTTCTGCAATCCAGTCGTGTACCTTGTGCGCATGGGCAAGATGCGCTCTGAAATGAAGCTTCTACTCAAGGGCTGGTATAGCTTCCTCAGGTGCAGACGTAGTTGAATTGAATTGAATTGTGGTTTTAAGGCGTACCAACACATAGAAGGTTATATGGCGCCTAACAGGAATTAACATGCCAGGCTCATCCTCCATGTACATCGAGATACAATATGGAGAACGGGCCTAGAACCTTCTCACCCTGAACTGCAGAGTTGCTGCAAATTCTACTGTAGACACTCCATTTACGCTGGAGCCACGTTATAGTTTTTCTGCCACTGCTCTAGTGATATGAGCGTGATGGCACCTGAAACAATGGAGGGGTCATGATGAAGACCTTTAATAAGCATGAACAAAAAATTATAAAATGAACATGAATTGGGGAGGGGTGGGGGTGGGTGGGTGATGGGGGTTCTACCCTCTGCCTTTCCCTCCAACGGGATCTGCAGTGCAACGGGATCTGCAGTGGCCCCATTTCTTTGCCCCGTAACCAACGGGGGCCCAGGAACCACACGGGGCAGACGTAGTTGAATGAAGTGAATTGAATATTGAATTGAAGTGGATTTTATAGTCGCATCAACAGCTAAGGTCATATGGCGACTTTCCAGCTTCCATTGGTGGGTATTTTGTGTGGGCACATGGGTAGAACTACCGATGTTCCGTAAGCTAGCTGGACAGCTTCCTCACACAAAGATGCTGGTCTCATGAAGTGAGGGGCAGTGATATCAAGTGGTCAGTGAATTCAAATCAGAGCCTCTAACCACGCAGCTTCGGACGCATTATATACCAAATGAAATAAGTTTATCTAAAATGCTTTGTTTAAGAATTATATGTATTGTGTACACTGCTCGATACAAAGAACAACGTTAAATTTAACAAAACCAGTTACTCAAAACCGTCGAATTTTTTTTTGGAATTTTTGATTTGTTTATAACATATTATTGAATATTAATTCATGACTAAATGTGTATCATCCTTTGTAAATAATGATATATTTGCATTCACTTTATGTCTGTTTGTATGGTGTTTTACGTCATTTTCAAAAAATTTAGAACACTTTAGGCCATATATGACGGTCGATTCTTTTTTGTTGTATAGCGATTTTTCCTGGGTAAACCTCCCGCCATCCATAAGAATCGACACTTCCTCGAGCTCTGTAGGACCATATTTTTCCCAGATCACATTTTTCACACGTGTGAAGAATAAGATCCTATTCGTCACAGATGTGAAGAATGGGATCTCATTTTTTTCACACAACACAGTCACATAATTCACATATCCTGTGAAATTTGTGATCGATGAAGGTTTTTGATGTGACATGAAATCGCATTCTTCGCATTTCAAAATTAATGTGCATTTTTACCAAAAATGTGCATTTTTACATCTGAATCCCATTTTTCACATATTGCTGGGTTATGAACTCCGAAATGTATTTACCGTAAGTCGTATGCACTATAGAAACTGATCCATCAAAAAGGGTTAACGTATATTAACTTGCGAAACCCTTTTGGGAGTTGTTGCGGTAGCGCAGTTGGTAGCGTGGTCGAATTTGTTGTTGCTAGGCGCTGTCGCCGTAGCGGTGCGGGTTCGATCCCGGCTAGTGCCAAACTAAATTGTAATTTATGTTCACTATGGTTTGGTACATGTCCGTGTGTTAGCATTTCGTGTCTGGGCTGTAACTTTGTAACAAAATGAGGAATTTTAAAATAACTTGGCACAAATATGCGATGTGCAGAGCGCATGCTTCGACCGCCTCGGGTCAATGTCAAGGTCACACACTGATGTTAAAAGACATTTGATTATATTTCGTGTCCGCTCCATATCTCCTAAATCCCTGAAAGGATTTTCATGAAACTCGGGCATGTATGTCCATCATCTCATCGCGGCGTGGCCGAGTGGTTAGCGCGTTGGACTTGCGATCGGAGGGTCGTAGGTTTGAATCCCACTCGGAACACGTCCATGATAAAACTGGTCGGAAGCAAAGGAAATAATTAAATAATTATTCTATACATGTGTATCAAGTAATTATCACTATAACAGAGACCAACATCCCTGTTGTAGGAGCCAAAATCCATAATCAATGAATATGGGTCTCATTCCGTATTCAAGAGCACCATGTGTAAGAATGGTCGTAGGCAAAACATGTTATCCTCTATAAAAATAGACAATTATTATTATCGAGAAAATGTGCAGAACCCATTTTCCAGGCGCGTCGGCTCAAGGTCACGGTCACGGTTGTAGGTCAAATATCCTAGCCCAGGATTTGGCTAATATTTCGTGTCCGCTCCTAAACCCCTTGAAGATTTTTCATAAAACTAGGTTCAAATCTTCACCTCATCGAGGCGACGTTCAGAATCCACGTTACAGGTGAGTCAGCTCAAGTTAAAGGTTGCGGTTGCAGGTCAAAGATTCGAGCCCAGGATTTCGTCTCCGATCCATATCTCCTAAACCACTTGTAGGATTTCCATGAAACTTGGTTCAAATCTTCACATCATGCATGAGGAAGTTATGGAGCAGACACGTGAAAACGGACCAACAGGACAAACTCACGGAATCGAGCAATCATACATGTTTTACCGCATAGTTTAGCCAAGATGTCCCTATTTAAAGCGGTCACATTGGTAAAAGGAAAGAGATGTTGCTATACATGTATCAAATACAATATATTTTGTAAACATACATGTCACATACTGGTCGAGGACAACATGTATACAAAGTTTGAGAATCACTGCACAATCGTTCTTAAGTGATAGAAAATGTATTCTTGGCCAAGGTCATCTTGATATTGACCTTATGATCTCATTATTAAAAAGGGTTATCTACTGGTCATGTCCAAACTGCATACCAAAATTACGGATCCTAGGCGCAACTGTTCTTGAGTTATTGATTTGTCCCAGTTGAAGCGACCTTGAACTTTGACCTACTGACCTCAAAATCAGTAGGGATCAACTACTGGTCATAATTAAAGTTAATTAAAGTTCATACCAAGTTTGAGGAGCGTAGACCCAACCATTCTCTATCGTTTCACTGTCCAAAGTTACCGCGACCTTGACATTTGACTTCAAAATCAATACGCGTGACCAACGCGCATACCAAATTAAGGATACTATGCGTAACTGTCCTCAAGTTAATGTACATGTTCTACAAACCGACGCCATGTGCAAAGCCATATTCCCCGCTTCCTCAAGGGGGAGTGGGGAGGGGGCACAACAAGAGCATGAAACTCATCACACAATGGTCCGATCTGCTCCGATTGTTAATCGATATATATCGCTTTTGTCTAGCCGATTAATCGATTATGAAATCCCAACCGATTCCCATCACTAAATATATCGAGTATCGCATATTATTCGGATCAGTAAACAATGAAGTTGCTAGAGTGTTCACATTGCTAAATATGCCATTCTTTGATAAATCAAGGGCATACAACTCTTGCCGTTTAATCGGTCTCAAAATCGACCTTTATCGAGATTTTCCATGTATGGACAGGATCGATTAAGAAATGAGCATGCTAGATTGTAAATATTCTTAAAAACAGCAACTTTTGATAAATTAATGGTACGTAAATCTTGACCCAGTGGTCCAATCTGGCTGAAAACTGAACTTATAAAGATCTGACAGTCATAGACAATGAGTCCAAGAATTATTAGGATTGGTGACAAATGTAGTTACTACCGTATGTAACATGTCAACATACGACATTGTTTGTTTGTTTTCCAAGTTTAACGCGCGTTTTCAACAGTATTTCAGTCATGTACAGGTGGATAGTTTACCTAACCATATTTCCTGGGAAGGAAGGAACTAGACTCCCATCCTACGTAAGAAACAGTCAACTTTCTCACTGAATGAGTCAGGTCGTTAGCGCCGCTAGTGGGGCTCGAACCCATGACCCTCCATTGGTGATAAGCTTTTTGACATACGTTTGCTGAATCAAGGGCAGGCAACTCTTCACAACGGTCACAGCGCCGCTAGTGGGGCTCGAACCCATGACCCTCCATTGGTGATAAGCTTTTTGACATACGTTTGCTGAATCAAGGGCAGGCAACTCTTCACAACGGTCACAGCGCCGCTAGTGGGGCTCGAACCCATGACCGTCCATTGGTGATAAGCTTTTTGACATACGTTTGCTGAATCAAGGGCATGCAACTCTTCACAACGGTCACAGCGCCGCTAGTGGGGCTCGAACCCATGACCCTCCATTGGTGATAAGCTTTTTGACATACGTTTGCTGAATCAAGGGCAGGCAACTCTTCACAACGGTCACAGCGCCGCTAGTGGGGCTCGAACCCATGACCCTCCATTGGTGATAAGCTTTTTGACATACGTTTGCTGAATCAAGGGCAGGCAACTCTTCACAACGGTCACAGCGCCGCTAGTGGGGCTCGAACCCATGACCCTCCATTGGTGATAAGCTTTTTGACATACGTTTGCTGAATCAAGGGCAGGCATCTCTTCACAACGGTCACAGCGCCGCTAGTGGGGCTCGAACCCATGACCCTCCATTGGTGATAAACTTTTTGACATACGTTTGCTGAATCAAGGGCAGGCAACTCTTCACAACGGTCCAATAAATGGTTTAGACTCGAACCTGTGCGAAATCGTATAATGGCCAAACATATTCTGTCCAAACATGATTAGGATTTGGCGCTAGATGGAAAACATGATAAAAATATATTCAATTTTGAAAATTCAAGGGCCACAACCCCTGATCTAATATTCCGATTATGCTTATAATCGAACTTGCCAAGATCTTGTGACCACATATTATTATTTGTTGCCAAGTTTGATCACGTTTACTTGAACAATGTGGCCTCTACAGCGTGAACAAACCAGCAGTGGAAAATGGACGAACGATGGACATAAAATAAACCTATTGCCCACTATGAGCTAAGAACGCTCGCTATGAGCTAAGAAGTTACATTTATGTTCAAGACACACGGGCGGAATTTGATAAGAACCAAGAAGGACGGGAAGTGCTCCACCAGAATTTCCAATAAATGTGTTTCTACAGCAGAAAATATACAATGTATACATCTATTTCAATATTTAATAGTGAAACCATGACACGGACAGACGGACGGTCAGACGTTGAAGGCAAAACAATAATAATTTTATATCTGCCCCTCAAGATGATGATGATGATGATGATGATGATGATGCCATAAATACGTTGCAACACTAAAAGGCACGGACAGAATCTGTGAAAAATGTGATTTTCTTGTTAACCCCCTTTTTGGACAAACACATATGTCACATTTGAAAATGTGAAGAATAGGATCTTATTCTTCACAAGTGTGTGAAAAATGTGATCTGAGAAAAATATGGTCCTACAGCTCCCAGTGGCCACGGCGACGTTTACGGGATATAATTTAAATTTCAGAAAATACTGTAAACATAAGAACTGTTTCGCTTTTTTCGACGTTAATGCGGTTTTAAACGCCGGTAGAAATTGACAAATTTCATAAGGCGATAGCGAGGAATTTGCGATTGACTACCGGCATAAAACCGCATAAATGCTGGAAAAATCTAATCTTAAATACATACCAATAAACTACTAAAAGTGTTTCCGCTAAGACTTTTCAAAAATTTATCCAGGTGTTCAGGTCATATTAAAATGGCTATCTGCCGATTAAAAGTATAGGTTTCGGCTTTTTAAAATCCCCGTGACTGAATATACGTAAAATGAATTATGAGTTGGTAACTCCTAATTCAAAGCTCCAGTTTTGGGGTTGGACCTGACTGGTTAAATTATAAATTATTATTTTCCCACGCTTAAAAAAGCATTAGGGGATATTGTTAACAGCCCCATTTGTCCGTTTGTCCGTCCGTCCGTTACAATATTTGCTTCTAAACCACTGAACGGTATTCAACCAAATTAGAGTATATCTACCACCATATGATAACCGCGAGCAAGAGCAAACATGGGCCTATATCCAGATAAACTAGTTGAATGTAGTAATTAATTCGTGAATAAATGGGGGAAATGTTTTATTTATTGTTTGTAAACATAGCTGGGACCATAATGTTTACATTTCTTTCGTGCACGCGACATCTTTTGGTGTATTAGGTTTCCATCATAATATGTCTTGCTATTGTAAATTTGCCGTGTCAATTGATTTATACCTCGCTCAGCGCTCGTCTATTATAACCTGTGGGAGTACTTTTAGTCGGGTTAAGTGTTAAAACCCATGTACCGCTATTAAATACAGTCAAAACATCCTGTTTCTGTTCAATTAATAGTCAATAATGGTATTTGTTCAGCGTAATTATGTTGTTCTTTATAAGCTAAAAGTAACGACTAATGTCCCTTTACTTACCGCTAAGTGCTTTCACAATCAAGATATCACGCAACACGCGACTTGAAGGATTGGTAACGTTGCACGTTTACGGCTAATTAAATAACGGCGTTATTGCGAAAAGACAGATACCTGTTATATTTTGTATCTTGCACGGGATTCTGTTTGCTTGACATAAGACGGTGACGGATTTGTCAGAATTTGAAATGTCGTTCTTTAATAAGTAATACTGTTATTGCTCTAGTTGCATATAATTCTTTTTTGTATGTTGCGATACTGGTATTTCATTAGTTACTTATGTTTCCTATGTTTTATGAATCTCCTAATACTGGTATATTGGATATACTCTAGTAAGATTAAGGAGAGTATAGTAAGATATGCTTCCTATGTTTTCTGGCTATACTGGTGTATTGGTATTACACTAATTGCCTATTTTTACTATGTGTTTTTTTTTATAATTTTACGCGCTATTCTGATATACTGGCCTTATACTGGTTCCAGATGGGTCCTGCTTGTCTTTTACCAATAATAATGCCCTGGTATTACACTAGTTACGTAAGTTTCCTATGTTCTCTGTTTCTGTGCTATGTACTGTTAGGCTGATAATATACTAACTGCGTATGTTTTCTACTTGTGCTATTGTATGATTACTCCGTCTCTCTTTCTCTATATTTCTCTCTTTCGCTATCTCTCTTTCTTTTGTTTATACTGTTTCTATCCTAAGATTCTACCTACCTACGATTACTTTACACGTTCGCTGCTTATACTTATGCTTATGGGTAGTGTTACTTCTATGTTATATCTGGGCTATTCATGTGGGTATAGTAGGTTATACTAATAGTCCAGTATAAGTTTATAAATAGTTTATTATAATATCACTCTGTACGTTGCTCCGTACTATATTTATTTATGGTCCTGAAAATACATACATATAATAATAAGTAGGATTACATATATTTAACATATTAACAATAATACATGTCAACTTTGCAGTAACATAATTTAGTCAAACATTGCTAAATAACGAATTGATCCACTCATATATTTACTAAATATAGAGATGCCGATATATTTCCTAGAGTAATATTTATGTCAGAGCTCAATATAATAGTAATATACATACAAATATGTTTACAATTTACAATGCTATAGCCTACAATTTCATAACCTACCTAGAGTTTGGCTCTAGAGGCCTTTTACATGCATGGCTTTGTTCACTCTCACAATCTGCTCACTGCAAATTAGAAGTGCATGCATTTGATTAGTTGTGCAAAATGTAAAATAAATAACTAGATTGAAACAATCCAATTCAATCCAAGACAACTCCAGAAAATCTCAGAATTATCAATATACACAATAAAAGAGAAAAAGAGGGAAACAATACCTTCAATACAACTTTCAAGAAAACTCATGTAGACTCTAAGGTGTTTTTCCAAGATCTGACACAAAGACAGAAAGCGGGAAAATGCATTTCAGGTAAGCAATGATCTGATTGGTCACTTGTGTGGTCAGTTTATAGTGATGTGCATTGAAGCAGTGATTTGTATTAATTAGCTTACAGGTTTATTTTAAAGGTACACTGTCTATTTTATATATGATGAATACAAGTCTAGTTGAACATCAATTTACTTGTCGTAATGTAAGTTATATAATGTTAAGATTGTTATTTAAGATCATTATTAAGTGTGATTTCTACACCTAATAATTCACATACTACATACTTCCCCTGTCCTTGAAATGACGTCCTCGTCATTTATCAGGTACATGACAGCAATAAAATATTTATTTACAAATGACAATGATAAAATGAAACAACACATAGTTAACGTTCAGTTTACATATTGATTTATTTCCTTCTTATCAAAAAGTTAACTGCTGATATCAACCATAATCATGTTGTTTTACAGCAAAGAAGAACACACACATAATTCAATATTTTATTTCTTCTTTCTCTGTAATTGCATGATAACTTCACATGTATGGTATATATACAATTAAAATACATTTATATATGAACATTTCATTTATCTTTCTTCTGTAACTTCATGATGAAATCACCCATTGTTATCCATTTAGGTGGTCTTTTATTCCGCGTGGATCGTCTTACAGGAACTTCTGCTCTTTCTTGAATAATCGGTGTTGTCCTATTATCCTCAGTTTTATCTGAAATAGATTTATCGTTAGTACCCGTACTATGTGCAAACGGAGGTGTTATAGACATATCATCTCCATGTTGATTTGCTGTCAACATTACAATACTGTCATCTCTAAGCAAGTTGGCCATATCTTGCTTTACTGCAAGATCCTGCTTAATGATATTCGTATTTAATTCAACCAAATCATTTTGTTCTGTTTCACTTACTCTATAATCTCTTTCAGAAACACGTATTTCAGAAATACCAGATTGACTAATATCTGATATATTCATTCCTGCGTCTTCTGCTATGATTACTTGTTTTACCTCTGTACTTATAGGAGTGTTACTATCAGAAATGCTAGTGTCTGTCATACTATCCAGTTCTGACATAACATCTGCATTCATTTCCTCGCTCTGTTCTATCTCCTGTATACTGTTTTGATAATCAGATTCATCCACGTTTACCTCTGTAGAGTCGTCACTCTGAGGTTGATCGACTACTATATTTATCATATCAGTAGCATCATCAGAACTCTCCTTTTCCTCATATTCTTCATTGTTCTTCTTTTCCTCATCTATTTCATCACTACATTTCTTCTTTTCTTCAGAAGCCTCCGAGTAAATAATGGAAGTGTTGTCTTTGGGACAAGTTATCTTTACTCTGGGTCTTCTCCTGTGTTCTGGTTTTTCTGTTCCTGGAGGTGATGGTTCTATCTTAAGTTTCGATCCAATCGGTAGAAGTAAATTTCTATGTAAACGTCTTGGTTTTCCTTCACCGTTTTCCTTTACTAGGTCATAAACTGGTGTTTCTGGATTTGTCTGTTTCTGTACTATGTACACATCTGTTTCCCATTTATCTACAAGTTTATGTTTTCCTTCAAATGCTAGGATCCTGATCAATACTCGGTCTCCTGCTTGTAGTACATTTCCTCTAATCTTCGTGTCATAATTATTTTTCTGTACTATTTGGGCTCTTTCTATAAATTTCTGTGCTGTTTCTTTCGAGTTCTGTACTCTTTCTTTCAAGTCCGCTATACATTTGGTGTCTTTAGCCTTTGTTGTTAGACCAAATTGTAGATCTCCAGGGAGTATTCCAATTCTGCCACCAAACATTAGCTCAAAGGGAGAGAATGCAGTTGACTTGTGTTTGGTGCAGTTATATGCATAGACTAAGTGGCTTATATGTTTCTTCCAGTCTTGTTTCTGCTCTGGTTGCAAAGTGCCTATCATATTTATCAATGTTCTATTGAATCGTTTACACATTCCATTTCCCATAGGATGGTACGGTGTCGTTCTAGATTTTGTGATGCCGTTGATTTTACAGATCTCTTTAATGAGTTTACTTTCAAAAGTACAGTTAGTACTATTTCTGAGGAATTTCATTCCAAGTTTTTATCAGATTTTAAAATTCAACCATTAAAGGATATTTTAAACATTGAATGTGCTGATGGCCAATCTTTACCTTATACAGGATTCATACAAGTTGATATGAAGTCTCCTGGATTGCCACTTTCTTACTCTATTGAGGGATTGTTTTTAATTGTACCGGATAGTTCTTTTAGTCAGAACACACCTGTTTTGATTGGAACAAATCTATT
The DNA here is from genome assembly GCA_037043455.1 of Cyrtodaria siliqua. Taxonomy (NCBI): domain Eukaryota; kingdom Metazoa; phylum Mollusca; class Bivalvia; order Adapedonta; family Hiatellidae; genus Cyrtodaria; species Cyrtodaria siliqua. The sequence continues at coordinate 51,545 of JAWPHD010004770.1, read as the reverse complement.
GGACCATTTTATTGTGCTTTGTGAAAAACAATATGGGAAACAGTTTTTACAGAGAGCACCACTGCATACCCCTTGGTTTTTATCTTTTAGATGTTTAGTGTTACAAGAAAGGTCTTTGAGAAAACACAAGAACACACTTGGTGTTCTCAAGTGTTCTACAAGTGTTATTATTCCACCAAACAAGACTGTTGATGTTTCGTGTATGTGTGATAAGTCATTACCATACAGGGATACATGTGCTATTGTACAACCTTGTTCTGAGAGTTCTTTTCAGAATCTTGAGGTTAGTCCTATGGTGATTTCATATGGTCAACGATATTTACCCATTATTGTTCCTATCTCAAATGTATCGTCACAGACTGTTGTTTTGGAAGCTAAGAGTATTATCGCTCAACTTCAGCCAGTTTCCATTGAAGAAGGACATCTGAGTTCAAGTAAAGAGGGTTCAGATCAAGAACAAGTTTCTTTCTTGAATGATATTGAGATAGACAAAGATAACTTGACACCTGACCAATATAGCGAAGCTGTTAACATGCTTTCTTCATTTGAAGACATCTTTTCTAAAGGTGATGATGACATAGGATTTACAAATCTTGTAAAACACAAGATTGATCTTAAAGATGACACGCCTTTTAAACAAAGATATAGAACCATTCCCCCTTCCATGTTTGATGAAGTTCGTGCACATTTACAGAAACTCTTGGCCTGTGGAATTATTCGAAAATCCCACAGTCCTTGGGCCTCAAATATAGTATTGGTACGGAAAAAGACCGGTGAACTTAGACTATGTGTCGACTTTCGCCAGCTGAACAATCTTACAAAGAAAGATAGTTATGCATTACCACGAATAGACGATATTCTGAATACTTTGGCAGGCAGTTGTTACTATTCTGTTCTTGATATGAAAAGTGGCTACCATCAGGTCGAATTAAAGGAAAGTCACAAAGAGCGTACCGCTTTTACAGCTGGTCCTCTTGGTTTCTTTGAATATGAACGTCTCCCATTTGGCTTGTCATGTGCTCCTGCAACCTATCAAAGGTTGATGGAAGAGTGTTTAGGTGACATGAATTTAAAGATATGCATCATATATCTAGACGATGTAATTATCTTTGCCAGAACATATGAAGAGCACATGGAACGTCTCAAATTGGTACTACAACGATTGAGAGAATGTAATTTGAAACTTGCCTCTAAGAAATGTAAATTTTTCAAGAGCAAGGTCCATTATGTAGGTCATGTAGTTTCATCTGAAGGCATTGGAACAGACCCATCAAAGATTGAAAAGATACAGAACTGGCCCAAACCAAGCTCACCCGAGGAAGTTAGATTATTCCTAGGCTTTGCTGGTTATTATAGGAAGTATATTAAGAATTATGCATCTATAACACAGCCATTAACTAAACTTATACCACCATCCATGCATTCCAAAAAGACTAGAAAGAAGAAAACCTCAGTGGAGGCACCATTGTTATATCTGGGCTATTCATGTGGGTATAGTAGGTTATACTAATAGTCCAGTATAAGTTTATAAATAGTTTATTATAATATCACTCTGTACGTTGCTCCGTACTATATTTATTTATGGTCCTGAAAATACATACATATAATAATAAGTAGGATTACATATATTTAACATATTAACAATAATACATGTCAACTTTGCAGTAACATAATTTAGTCAAACATTGCTAAATAACGAATTGATCCACTCATATATTTACTAAATATAGAGATGCCGATATATTTCCTAGAGTAATATTTATGTCAGAGCTTAATATAATAGTAATATTCATACAAATATGTTTACAATTTACAATGCTATAGCCTACAATTTCATAACCTACCTAGAGTTTGGCTCTAGAGGCCTTTTACATGCATGGCTTTGTTCACTCTCACAATCTGCTCACTGCAAATTAGAAGTGCATGCATTTGATTAGTTGTGCAAAATGTAAAATAAATAACTAGATTGAAACAATCTAAGGTGTTTTTCCAAGATCTGACACAAAGACAGAAAGCGGGAAAATGCATTTCAGGTAAGCAATGATCTGATTGGTCACTTGTGTGGTCAGTTTATAGTGATGTGCATTGAAGCAGTGATTTGTATTAATTTGCTTACAGGTTTATTTTAAAGGTACACTGTCTATTTTATATATGATGAATACAAGTCTAGTTGAACATCAATTTACTTGTCGTAATGTAAGTTATATAATGTTAAGATTGTTATTTAAGATCATTATTAAGTGTGATTTCTACACCTAATAATTCACATACTACATCTACATCTCGTGGATATATTTATTGCCTGGCCCACAGTTTGTATCGTTCTGCTTCGTTATTGTAGGCCCTGACTGTTACACTTGGCCATGTTAATTTCACTGTGCATGTGCATCGGTGATCGTGTTGGTCAAGGTCGCCTGTGTGTTTATTTTCAAAGTTATAATACAGCTGTTGGATATGGCGTGCCATGTTCGATGTTAAAGGGACATACGGCAATCTTCAAGTTTTATCAAGCAATAACATTAGTCCCTCAATTTATCAATCCAATATCATTTTAACTTTAAGCCTTCTGGTATATAATTAAATACAATTTTGAGTTTTCAATTTTTTTTCGTTATTCTACCATAGGTTTGAATATCTTATTGGTGGAATATAATCAATTAATAAACCATTTAAAAAAATTACGTTACACTATTCATATAATATTAAAGATTGAACACATGACATGTACAGTAGGAACGCCAGCCCTGTGGCGTATGAATAGCTATCAAACAAGGTCACGTGATAAAATCGATAGCAAAATGACATTATTGGCAAAATTGACAATGGTCAGATTTATACACCTCCTATCTATAAAATGTGATTATGACAAAACACAATAAGTGATCGCTGTTAAAGTAATAATATTCACAAAGCTACATGTAATTCCCATTAATAGTTAAAGGTATTTTTCCAAACGGATGAATTTAGATTGTTTTATGGTTTAAATGGACAACAATGCGCTTTTCAATCAAATTCGATTTATTTTGTCATTTTAAAACAAATACATATACGTGTAGATAAATATTTCCTCTGTCCATATGCTTATTTTCAATAAAATCGGAGACAAGTACTTTTAAGTAAAAATTAACTAACGTGACCCACCGACCCAAAGACGGCAAAATTCATATATAAGGCGTGAAATGTGTGCTCAGCTGTGTGTTTCTTCTCTGTTAACAAAATGGATATAAGTCAGGAATTAAGGATGTCATTCTAGAAAATTATGGACGAGAACGCGTATTATCCTCATGAGAACATGATAAGGTACATTTTTGGTGAAAACATTATTTCAGTCTGTAGATATGACTGCTAATTTAAAAAACAATGCATCGTGCACAGCGATTTTGCCTGCGTGATTTTCACAAATAATCAGGTGTAGTTTCTTTGCCTGAGGGACAATCTACATGCATTATAGTTAAACCTCTGCAGCATGTGTGATTAACCTTTTGTATGATAATCCGCTTATACAACTGGTACAATGTAACATCCTTACGTTTGGTTTCGATTTGTTTGAAGTATTGAAATATTGTGCGATTGATAAATTGTTACCGACAACAAAGATGGCAGAACATTTCGATACTTCTCAAACGTGTGTGAAGCAACCTTATATCATTCATACAAATGCTACCATGTACTCACATAGTGGCGAACCAGAGCACGTTAGTGTAAGCCGTGCAGAGCATGTACAGGTCACTGACAAAAATGTGTTACATTTGTATGACGGTATAAATGAGGCCGACAGTCAGATACCTTGCGGACAGATTAAAACGGAAGATGATTATGCGATAGTGTCAAAACTTATAGATATGGTAAACAACCTGATGAAGGACATGTTTATCAACCAATTGCTTTCGGACACAAGCGCAGATGTATTAAACTTAGAGGATATTAGGTATACGATGTACGAAGCTGTAAAAGCTACGGAGGAGTATCCATTTGATCAAAGAATTGAACTTAAAAAGAGGAAAAATACCCGTTATGGTGAAAATGTTGACTACAAATTGGCTCGAGATGTTCATGTTATGGTCGTAGTTCCTGAAGGAGCTGAGTTCAGCGATATGAAAGATATACTAAATATACGAAACATGAGTTCTTATATTGACACAAACCTTGCCAGTTCATGTACCGCAAATAATGCAGACATTGAGCTATTGAAACAAACGATCCAGAGACTAAGTGCCGACATGATCGCAACGAAGCAGTCGAGTGTCAGTATCAAACGAGAGCTCTTTTAAGAAATAAACAGACATAGCGTTAGTGTCTGATATTGATGCAGATGTGTTAGAACTAAGGGAACAAATTCACGCAAATGCTCAATCAATAGACATATTATGTTCCGGCAAAAAAGAAAGAAAGCTATAAAAATCGGACAGGGAAAGTAGCATTCAATGACGACAGTCAACCACAAAACACAAAATCAAACACGCCTGAGAACGGTCAATGGCCAAAAAGGTCACTGGGGGTTTAAACCAGGTTCTAGGGTGCACCACACCTCACACTTACCCTATTGTCATCCCAATTAAACGGGACAGTGTAAATGAAGAAATCAATCCCCTCCATGAAATATTTTTTAACCAACAAGGCAGCGTTAAAATATAAGTAAAACACCTAGATGCTCGATGTATATAAATACTCAAAAAAAAGTCTAGAAAGCCACAATGAAGGTACTCGATGACTTGGCAGAAGCCAGAGCAACAAGAGAATAAACCATTGAGGGCACGATAAGACAAGACCGCGGCCAAACATCAAACGCCACCGTCCTAATGGACTTTAGGTAGGCGTCGTTATAGGGTCCACAGCTTGTCCGGTCATCGTACAATTAAAGAGGAAAGCATAGTGGCGAACTGTAAAAAGGTCCACCACCAAGCTTGAAAAACCTTTTAACAAGTTTAACAAAGATATATTAAAGTGATCATGACCAAGAATCTTACGAAGTTTGTAAATGACATCACCATAGAAGTCAGGTTGTGATAGTCCTTGTCGCAGAAGAGTCGCAGAAGAGTCCTTAAATTGCTTTTTTATTTGGAAAGAATATCAGGGTTACGATAATACAATTTTGCAAAGGTTTTACGAAGTTTATGGTAACGGTATATATAGTAACCCTGACGGAGTAACAGTAATGGTAATACTTGTCTGATTATCAGATATTAAAATAGTAAGGTCTGAAATGAATACATCATTAGACGAAATTAGCCTAAAAGTTGACTCGAAGAAATATGACACTGAGATCACCAAAGTTGCATTACTACTGGAGCTTGTGACAAAACTTGAGAAAAATCCAAAAGATTCCAATAGTGTCGTTGCGCCTGCTATTTCTATTATCATAACTGAGGAATCAAACGAGAAGTGTGTTTCTTCTTATCCAATGGCTACTGTTAGCAAAACAGGTATGAACAAAGATGTTACCATCCTACATGAACCAATTATTCGCTCAGTTGAAAAGTCTCGTGAACTCGCAAGACACGAGACGAGACCAGAGGCTTTCAGGTGTGATGTATCACGTGAATTTAACACGATTAATTCATATAAAGATACACTGTCACATATAGGCCTAGACACGCCAACAAGAAGAGGTTACGAGCGAATGTTAACCGAAGGCAGTACCGCTTCTAACCACAACATCGTTACATCGGTGGTGAACGGCGAACCTATACCAGTCCGGTGGAATGGTGAAACGCATACTCCCGCTCGAGCTCAGTTATCATCTGGTGATACAGATCAATTTAATGATCGGCAGACTATTGTTAGTTCTTCACGTGCTAGTATGACACTGATATTGAAGAAGACGACTTTTCAGTATACGAAAAGTTCGCCGTTTCTATGTAGTTGGGTTTAAATAAATATAAAAAGATCGGACAGGGAAAGTAGCATTCAAGGAGGACAGTCAACCACAAAACACAGAAACAAACATGGAAACAGACAAACAAGAAGGCAAAAGTAATAATAAAAGTAAACGACATCACAAACACAAAAGGGTTGACAATAGGGCTACCGCCTTGGAACGGTCAGTGGCAAAGTAGGCCACTGGGGGTTTAAACCGGTTCTAGGGTGCACCAAACCTCACACTTACCCTACTGTCATCCCATTAAAACAGGACAGTGTAAATAAAGAAATCCCCGCCATGATCTAATCTCTAACCAACAAGGCAGCATTAATAGGCTAGTATAACTAAACAAAAACTGATTGACTATGCTGAAAGGAGAGGCTCTACAGTTACGTGGGTTACATTTTTTCCTATGCGGAACAGTAACATGGTTACAATAAGATTACACGTCGAGGACGATGACTATGCGTGCAGAGTGACTGAATAAGGGTTTTGGCCAAGAAACGTGACATGCAGACCATGGCAGTCATGGAACTCCTACAAAAAGAACTGTAATAAGGGTTCTTCAAGTGAGCGGTATGGCCGTCACCATAGTCGTAAAGATGCTGATGGAAATTACCATAGCAATTATGAAAATTATTAGTGAAAGTAAAAGAACATTTTTTTAATTGTATCTCATGGTTACCATCATGTGTTCTGTGAATATAATGACTTGGAATGCAACAGGCATAATGTCAAGTAGCTCGTATTTGAGCAATGTTTTAGATGAAAAATGTATTGATATATGCGGGTTATCTGAGCACTGGCTATTAGAAAGAGTCATTTTCTTGAATCGATTCATAATAATTATACTGGTATATGTGTATCTGATTCTGAACGCACAGACGGTAATCGGAGTACGGTAAAGGTGGTGTTGCACTTCTGTGGAATAGAAAATTGAACGATAATATAAGTACATTTAGTTTTGATGATGACAGACTTGTAGGAATACAACTTCAGTTAACAAATGAAATATTGTTATTTATTGTACAGGTGTATATGCCGAGTAGCAATCCTTCAATAGAAAAATATAAATAGAAAAATATATAAATCATATATTGAGAAACTTAATGATATTGTTTATCTGTACTCACATAAGGGCAAACTTGTTTTGCTGGGCGATTTTAATGCTCATTTACAGGGCAAGATATTTATTAAACAAGATGACGGTATAAGTAACTATCTAAACGAACTTTTATTGGACAATAACTTGATCGCAGTTAATACACTTTCCTTATGTACTGGGTTAAGTTCTTCATTCGTTTCATACAGTGGCCAAAAAGAGTCATTAATTGATCATATTCTCTGTCCGATTAAACTCGTTGATCCAGTAAGGTCATGTGAAATATTAGAAGATAATTGTTTTAATGTATCTAACCATAGACCTATAATGGCAACTATTGTTATACCACACTTTGAGCAGATCCCGATGCAAACATATTCAAGCCGTAAACTTATTAAGAAACTTAATGATATTGTTTATCTGTACTCACATAAGGGCAAACTTGTTTTTCTGGGCGATTTTAATGCTCATTTACAGGGCAAGATATTTATTAAACAAGATGACGGTAGAAGTAACTATCTAAACGAATTTTTATTGGACAATAACTTGATCGCAGTTAATACACCTTCCTTATGTACTGGGGTCAGTTCTTCATTCGTTTCATACAGTGGCCAAAAAGAGTCATTAATTGATCATATTCTCTGTCCGATTAAACTCGTTGATCCAGTAAGGTCATGTGAAATATTAGAAGATAATTGTCTTAATGTATCTAACCATAGACCTATAATGGCAACTATTGTTATACCACACTTTGAGCAGATCCCGATGCAAACATATTCAAGCCGTAAAATTATTAAGTGGAATAAGGTAAATGATGATCAGATAGAAATATATAAGTACCAGTTGACGAGTAGAATAAATGATATGCAATATACGGTACCACAAACAATGACTGAAGCTAAAGGCATTATCGATGAAATGTACAATAATGTATGTATAATTATCAGTAAATCATCTAATGTCTTTTAAAAAAACACGTTTCAAGAAATATCTTAAGCCATATTGGGATACAGATCTTAAATAATTACATTATTGTATGAGGCACAAACGGAAAGCGTGGGTTTCAGCAGGAAAGCCCAGATGGGATCTCCACGTGTCTTATTCTGAGTACAAAGACTCTAAACGACACTTTCGTAAGTATCATAGGTTTTGTGCCGAGAGGTATCTTATTTCTGTAAATGAGGATATAGACAATGCAGCAGAAGTCGATGCAAGATACGTTTGGAGACTCGTAAGTTCTAGAAAAAAAACTCACAAAACGACAAAGCAATTGCTGAAAATTGGGGAAACTACTTCTCAGACTTATATACGAATGACATTAAACCAGCATTTGACCGAGATTTCAGGCAACATGTGGAAACTACAGTGGACAAATTAAAGCAGTCAAGTGTCGATAATGAACCATGTAAAGAATTTTCTGCATCACAACTCGCGGAAAAATTGAAACTTCTTAAAAAGCCAAAAGCTTATGATATATTCTATGAATTTTTTAGATCAATGTATAACTTAATGTATAAATACTCATATTCACCAAAGAAAATGAAAATTGGACTTATAATAACTTAACATAAAGGTGGTCGGAAGAGAAAGGACGAACCTTGTAGTTATCGGACAATAACGTTATCATCGGCAATATTGAAATTATACGAGAGGCTGTTATTAGGGCATGTGAACACTGAAACCCCTATATTAGTCCCCTTCGGGGAGGGTTTCAAAAAAGAATTGGATGCACCATGACTTATTTTTTACTTCGAGAGTTCGCCTACTATACCAAAGATCAAGGTAGCCAGATGATTGTATGTTATTTGACGTGAAAAATACTTTTGACAAGGTATGGCATAGCGGACTGTTTTACATATTACACGAACTGGGCTTAAAACAATACGCTTGTAAAGCTTTGGTGAACCTGCATGAGGAATTAGAAAGTCGAGTGTTATACAAAGGCTACATATCTGAGGTTTTCTCTGTTGATATTGGTACCAGACAGGGAGTAAGTTCGCCCTTCCTGAGTTCTGCACGACCCGGGGCTACAAGGTGTGAGCGGTAGCTAGCATATTTCACTACCGTTCATGAACAGTCTCAAATCGAGACTGCAATATTTCGTATGTGTCGTGCTCGGCCGTTTCCAAAGTTCCATTATCATACTCTTTTTTATAGATGGCTTAATTAAAGAACTCGAAGACGCAAATCTGGGCTTAACTGTTTGTGGTATACCTGTTCCTTGTACTGTTTCTGCGGATGACATAATTACACTTACAAAATGTGGCATGAACAAAATGATGGACATATGCTATAGATACTCATGCAAATGGGGTTATGAATACAATGCAAATAAGTCGGCAATAATTGTGTGTCATGAAACCAAGGTTAAGTGGCAAAAGTCTTTAAGATCATGGTCAGTAGGAAATGACATAGTTAATGAGGTAGAATCTTATACACATCTTGGCGTTTAATAAATATATGAGTCATGCAGAGAACATAAAAGAAGAGAACGCTAAATTAAGAGGAACTCTGCTCGGCATAGAATGTTGTGGAATACATAACGATGGTGGTTTACATCCGTTCTCTTCAATGAAAATCTACAAATCTGTTGTACTGCCTTTGGGTTTATATGGTGCCGAAATGTGATATGGAATGACAGACACGGATACTTTATTTTGGAAAGGTCCCATAGATTCTGTGTCAAGTATATGCAGGCGTTGGGAAGCAGTACAAGAACAAACATTGTATGAGGTCTTTTGGGAAGTTATTCAATACAATCTGAAATCGACAAAAAGAAATTAGTGTTGTTAGGGCAGTTATGTTCGTCAGAAAAACAATCTCGTATAAAAGACATGTTTCTGGTGCGCCTGTATGCGTACTATAATTTCAATAAAAATCAGTCCGGTTACTTTAAGGATATAGTATCTCTATTACGTATATATGATCTTGAGGGATATCTGCTACGTTATGTAGCCACTGGAGAGTTCCCGAAAAAAAACATGCATGGAAAATGCGGATTAAACAGAGTATTACAAACCGAGAAGAAAGTATGTGGTATTCAAATCAAGTTGAACTCGATGCGTTTTCTTTATTCAGCCTTGGTTTGGTTCAAGTCCAATCTAGAAAGTGTGTAGAAATAATCCAAGTATGTTATGTAAATGCAGATGCGTTATTAATATGATTTCCAGATTATGTTTATTTGATCTTGAAAATCTCTGCTCAAGGTGTGGTCTTGTTTATAAGGGTGATGTTCATCATGCTTTGTATGAATGTAGTTATGCTGATGAGCACAGGCGTACGTTTTTACAGATATTGATGAAAGGTGTGGTAAATCTGTCTTAAAGTAATTGCCAAAGAGCAGAACAATTAGGTATTGGGAGCGCCATGTGATAATTGGATGAAATTACTTGATAGAGATTACAGTGCATTTCTAGAATTTAATATAACGTATATAAGTAAGTTATGGTCATTGTTTGACACTGTAATATATATCAGACTCTGGTTGCGGTGGCGGGATTTTGTAGATAGAGACAGTCCCGGTCACCCGTCTTTGTGATGTGTGTTTGTGCATATATTTTGCAGGAGTTTTGTATATCGTTTGAAATATGAATTAAGCAATGTGATATGTATCTGTAATTGTTTGGATGCATATGCATACATATATAATTATTATCACCATCTTGAGTGTGATTATCACAATTTTGGGAGTGATTATCAGTGATTAGACTGTATAACTTTGTATTTTTTTCTGTGATAAGAGTGTGCGATGTGAACACAACGTTAGCAGTAATATTTTTCACATTCGTCAAGAGTGTGTGATGTGAGATATACTGAATACTATAGAGTGTGAATGTCACAACATTAGCAGTAACATTCCACTATCTTTCACATTCGTAAGAGTGGACCCATGAAGTTTGATGAGATTTTCTTCTGGGGAAGTAGACAGTGCAGCCAAGGTTTTTCATTATTGAGTCACGGCGCCCTTGACCTTCAAAATTTGATATGCACATATGCTGATGCTTCGTACAAAGTTTCGTCAAAACCCAACAAGTAGGCAGACAAGATTTGTGACAGATGGACGGACGGAAAGGCCAATTATAATCTTTCTCACCTACCACTTTGTGGAAGACATAATTATAAAGAAATATTTTAGTTCAGATGTATACTTTATTAAACCTAGAATTGAGAGAACATAAACTTCCGCATTGACTCTGGTAAATGAAGTTTTCTTCCACATGCCTTGTAGTCTGAAAGAAAATAAAGACAAAGAATAAAAAGTTAATGTAAGTCGAGCAGAGTAAATTTTAATCAGGTGGGCATGTTTAGGGGATTTTTTTTTTTTTTTAACCATAATCAATGGTCAGTTTATTAACATATATAATATACACACAAAAACAAAATGTACGTAATCATAAAGTATATCAAACGTGTCTTCACATGCTTCATTTTAAGCCACATACATAATACAAACCAAAAATTAACATACATTTATTTTGTTATCATTTCTTTTTGCCATAGTCAATGACCCGCTTCATTCATTCGTTCGTTCGTTCGTTCGTTCGTTCGTTCGTCCGTCCGTCCGTCCGTCCGTTCGTTCGTTCGTTCGTTCGTTCGTTCATTCATTCATTCATAAACACACACATTTATATACATATTCATACGTTTACATACATACATATATACATATACATACGTTTACATACATACATATATACATATACATTATATGTGTATATACATATAATCCGTACATATATATACATAAATATACACATATACATATTTATGATTAATTCATTGATTATTATAATCACTCAATTATATTCATTCTCAACATATTACATTATTCGAGTTAATAACCTTTAAAATATGCTTGGTCTTTAATTTGTTTGGTGGTATTAATTATCATAATGATGTGTATATCCGCTATATTAAGAATCGGAGGTACTTCCGGAACAAACTCCCGGATAATCATGGCATTTATCTACTTTTTGGGAATTGCTTTTTGAGTTTCGACCATTCTGATATCCAGTTTTGCTTAAATTTAAGCTTTTGTACAATTTTATTTTCTGAGACAAAGGGAGAATTTGCGTCCTTCCAAATATCCTGAAATAAAACTATATTGCTTCTTGTAAAAGTATTAAAGAACAGAGGTTTATTTGAAAAAGTTATCTCATGATTTCCAAATAGTGGAAGCATACGAAGTTGTTCAATGTTTTTCGGCCTGTGTAATTTTCGATACGCTACCCAAGCATTTAATGATTTTTTTGTAGAACTGAGGTATTTGTCTTTTAATACACAGACTTTCGATGGAAGAACATTTGCACAAAAAATATATTTTGTTAATTGTCGATCAACCGATCTGAGATAGTATTTTCCAATGGCATTCCAGTGGTCCGTTTTAGCATTTATTATTTTATATATTGTTTTTATTTTCATGCTTAAAATGACCTTATAAAGGTCTATCATACCAAGACGTCCGTTTGCTTTATCACGGCAAATTGTTACTTTTGATACAAGGGGTTTCTTATCATTCCACACGAAATTTAGCATAATTGTTTCCAACTCTTTTGCATATATGTCTGGGATTCCTCGCATTTCTAATTCAAAATTAATTTTTGACAGCACAAACGTTTTAAGTATTATAATTTTTCCTTCAAGTGTCAGGTCTCTTGATTTGCAGATATGTAGGCAGTTTTTAATTATATTTATTTTATCTAACCAAATCACATTATCGTCAATAGTGTACGCATGGCATACACCCAATGTTTTAACATAGGAGCTTGTCCAGCTAATCTTATTGAATGTAGGCGTTTTATTTTTAAGATTGCCGATAAAAAGACCCGTTGTTTTCTGTATTCATTTTTGCACCGGAAGCCTGTTCATATATGTTCAGCTGGTGAAATATGCGTGGTAATGCATTTTCGTTTTTCGCAAATAACTGTGTGTCGTCAACATATTGGTTTAGTTTGGCTTCAAGCTGGTTATTATCGTGCGATGGCAGATGGATGCCTTTAATGGATTTGTCATTTCTGATGGCACATGCCATAGCTTCTGCTTGGATGATATACAATAACGGCGCGACCGGACATCCTTGTTTTATAGATCTTGTAATATCAAAGTAATTGGAAACACATCCGTTTGAATAGCTGTCTTCGAAGATTTTAACACCATATAAATCCATTAAATAAAATTGACCCCAAATCCGAATTTAACCAAGCATTCCTTAATGCATTCCCACTCTACTCTATCAAGAGCCTTTGTTTTGGTCTAGAAAAATTATAATCCCTTCAATATTTTCAGAGTCCGCATAATCTATTAAATCCTGAATGAATCGATTTGCCTCGCTGATGTAGTGACCGTTAACATAACCTTTTTGATTAGTATGAATAATATAAGGTAAAATGGGTTTAAGTTTTTCCGCAAAGCATTTTTCAATAATTTTGTAGTTGACATTTAGCAAAGTTAAAGGTCGCCAAGTTTTCTCGTTCCCCATTTTTGTATATAGAAAAAATATAAAATGATCGGACAGGGAAAGAAGCATTCAAGGAGGAAAATCAACCACTAAACACAGAAACAAACACGCAAACAGACAAACAAGAAGGCAAAAGTAATAATAAATGCAAACGACATCACACACACAAAAGGGTTGACAATAGGGCTACCGCCTTGGAACGGTCAGTGGCAAAGTAGGTCACTCGGGGGTTTAAACCGTTTCTAGGGTGCACCAAACCTAACCCTACTGTCATCACATTAAAACAGGACAGTGTAAATAAAAAAGTCCCCGACATGATCTAATATCTAACCAACAAGGCAGCATCAATAGGCAATATAAGTAAAACACAAATATGCTCGTGTAAATATAAAACAAAAAAAACAATAGCCTAGAAAGCCACAATGAAGGTACTCAATGACTTGACAGAAGCCGGAGCAACAAGAGAATAAACCATTAACGGCACGACAAGAAAGATCATAGACAAACATCAAACGCCACCGTCCCAATGGGCTTTAGGAGGCGTCATCATAGGGTCCACAGCCGGTCCAGTCATCGTACAATTAAAGAGGAAAGCATAGTGTATGATGAGTGAAAGGATGCCTTTGCACTGCGAATTCGATAGCAAACAATCATCTAATATTGCATTTATTACTTCCATAAATTCATTTTTAATTGTATGCCAAAATGTTTGGTACCATTACAGACTATTCCATCTTCTCCTGGAGATTTATTTAATTTGAATTTAAAAATTGCGATCTCAACTTCATCTAATTTGAGCTTTTGTTCAAGTTTGTAGTTTTTTTTCCAACATTTGATAAAAGTGTTAGTGCAAAATTAATATCAATGCCTTCTGAGGTGAAAAGGGTTTTGTAAAAGTTTGTTTGCTCCTTTAAGATTGAAGTGATGTCATGTTTGATATCGCCGTTTTCACATTTTATTTTTGACCAAAGCTTTTGTTTACCCCTTTTTTTCTCTAGATTAAAGAAATATTTTGTTGATTTTTCATTTTTTTTTTTCAATATAGTTTGCTTTAGATCTTATTCTGGCAGCGTGTGTTTGAATTTCATAATAATTATAAATTTCATTCGATAATGAATTAATTTGTTCTCTTTGTTCGATATCATTTTTATTTAAAAAGTTGTAATTGTTCTTCAAGTATTTTAATTCGTGCGTATTTGAACGCTTGTTCTTTGCAATAATTCATTGAAATAGTTTTTATTTTATATTTTGTCATGTCACACCATTGCTTTTTAGAGCTAAATGTATTCATTTCATTTTTCCAATACTTCCAAAAGGTTTCTATTATTTATTTCTATTATCTTTATATTCATTTTGTGATAAAATACTAGCATTCATTTTCCATATACCAGGGCCTCGCTCCACATTCTTAGTGAAACAACGTCATGGTCAGAATATAGAAAATGGCGAATTTTAAATTGATCGATCTCATTGTCAATTGATTTGCTGCATAAAAAATAATCTATTCGTGACTTCGACGATCCATGAGAATAAGTATATTCGGACTTATTTGGATATCTCCTTCGCCATATATCCTCAAAATCGAGGTCAGAGATCATACTGGTTAATTCCGTTAATCCCTCCTCGCTACCATATTTACCTGATCTAGTTTTCCTATCAATTTTTCTGCTTATTACAGTTATAATCCACACCTATGATATTGGGTTAATTTTTCTCATTCAGTATTTCATTAATCTTTTTAAAGAACAATTTCCTTGTAATACCCTTATTAGGAGAATATATGTTGGTGACTATGCGCACAGCTATGGCCGGTATCGACAGATATGGATAAAAAAAACGTCCATTGGCGTCTTGTAAAATATCAGCGATAGTGAGCTGTAACTGTTTTTTTAATCAATATTGCGACACCTTTTGATGAGCTATTACCGTTATTCCAAACGGTATTGGCATAACGGTATCTTAGACTCGAAGTCGTCTTTGCAGTGCGTTTCTTGAATTAAAATGATGTCAAATTGCTTCTTATCTAGCCGGTTAAATATCTGCCTACGCTTATTATTATCTCTTAATCCGTTAACGTTTATTGAAGCGATGGACAGAGTCATTGCGTGTGTTAAAAATATACTTTTTTAATGGATATACACAAGTCGCTAATAAATTGCTTATTATTTTTTACTCTGTTTGGCGGTTCGTGTCGCTGACGGGGGTGTTGAGGCAGAGTTATTACTTCTTGACCGCTTTTTCATTGGAGTAGTCATTTCGAACTCGTCCGAAATTCCGTCCAATAAAAAGCCAGTAAAGTTGTTGTTCGCGCACCCTCTTCCGAGACATGAATACCTTTGGGATCGCCTGCATTGAACAATTGATTTACGATTTTGCCATTCTTTATAAAAACATCATCATTGTCAATATAGTGCATGTATGTTTTTTCTGTGCAATAATCCAAAATGTGATTGTTGACAAATTTCGCATCCTCCTTAAACTTTTTACAACAACATTCTTACCGAGATATATAAAAAGATCGGACATGGAAAGTAGCAGTCTTTGCATCATGCTTGAAAATGCTGTTGGCGTCCTCGGCCATTTTTTTTGATATTTTTTCAAAAGCCAATTGGCAATGTTTAGCAAACTCATGCTTTTCCGAATGTCATTAGTTCCAAGGTGCATGGCAATGGCTGAAATGTTTTCAAAATTGGAACATACTGCTTGGTCAATGATAGAATCAACGTTCTTTGCTGTTTGACCAGAAATAGACACATTCTTTATGGTGCTGTCCATTATGTGCAGTCTGCCACAATTTGAGTCTCCCAGAATTAAGTGCGACTTATTTGCACTAAAGTTTACAAGGGTTTTACCCTTTTCAATTGCTTTTTTCCCTCAGATTGGTTAACACAGTTGTCGGTTGTCTCCAATAGCGTCCGTTGCCCGGTGTTGTTCGATGTGCGCTCGTCTTGTTTGTCCGTGCGTACTGTTCACTGGCATGGCTAGAGGTTACATCTAGTACAGTTGGCCAAATGACTTCGTTGTTTGTCAGATGGTTGTCCTCGTGCTCGTCCGTGGAGAACGCCGGTGGTCGTCCCCAGGTAGCGTCCCTTCGTAGTGAAATCAACTCCCCGTGACATAGAATCAGGACTCGTTTGCACGTGATCGGCACCGTTGCCATTTGACCGTGTTTCATTAATATGATCCGCTAGTTGGTCCTCGAGAATTTCTCCCGCATATTTGCCGTTAATCGGGCATATTTTTCCACGGGATAATTGTTTCTTGTATGGCCTTCTAATTGGCAGAAATGACAAATTATGACCCTGGGGCAGTCTTTTTTTCGTGATCTTTGCTTTTGCAATTCCAGCACATTTTTGACCTTACATCCTTTGTGTTATCAGGGCATTTAAAGTAGTGGTGGTTCGTCAGCCCACAATGTTTACACGGCGTTCTATTGTTGTCCGCAAACACTCTCAATGTAAACCGACCAATCTCCATCGTAAGGGGTAGAATAGGGACACAGTTTAAGATTTTCACATACCTTGCTCCATTTTCAATGTTTGTGCCCTAAATTTTACCTCTCGAGACACTTCCGGCAATAATTTCTCCATACTGTGACATCTGATGAACAATAGTGCTATCCGGCATTTCAAAGGGAGCATCTTTTATTGTCACATTGGTAATAATGTTTTCCAAGTCTGTCTGTAATATTTATAAATCTGTGTTGCACACGTAAATCCCCCAGAATTAGTTTATGCTTGACATCCTGGGAGTTAACCGTTATAATGATTTTTTTTTCTGTGATTTGAATTTCTTTTATATCAGATTTATTGATATGTCCCTCTAATGATGAAACCACTTCTTCGTGAGAGAGTCTTTTTAGAAATATCGTGCTGAAGTGCCAGGATAACGACCTTGTCAAAACGTCCGACATTTTGGAAACGAACAAAGGTGGTAACGGCGGGAAAACGCATTCAGGTGGAAACTGACCTTAATATGTCCAGTTGTTCCCCGCAAATCCTTATTCGATATAGTGAAATATAATCCAAATACTTCAAAACCAATTAAATCCAGTGAAAGCCGCCGAAACACATATAATATAAGAAAATTCAGAGTTCGTCGACTCACCGATTTTTTCTTATTGTTTAACGCCTCATCAACACGGTGCTTAGGTTATTTCGCGCCGCCCCAGAGAGAGGGAAAATATACATAGGCGTCCAGGAACCCTGCGATACGCTTAATATCGGTTAGATTCCTATGCTTGGAGGGCAGACTCCGTTATACAAGACCACCCGGTTTACGTTCCCATCAGACGGATGAGGCTATGTTGTCTTGCCGCAGTACACATCGTAGTAACTCAGTGGCGCCAGTAAGACTTGAATCCGTGTTCACTGGATTCAAAGCCGAGTATGCTTTCCACTGGACAACAACATCCCTTGAGAAAAACTGAATAAATGGCAACATGAAATAAATAGTCAATACATATTATATTTTGTATCATACGAGTATATGATTGATCTGATAATGGCATGATTACATACTTAAAGTGGTACACAACAACACAACAATGTTACTGTATTTTTCACCCAACAGTAAAGCAAGAATAAGGAAAGTTAAATCTGATAGAGGCTGAAATGTTCTATAAGCCATTTATTTACTCCAAGTGAAATAAAGAACAACTCTTGCCAACAATCTAAAATTGTTAAAATGTTCACGTTTTGTTCTTATTTTACTTTAATGACTTAGTAAGGTAATTTTACATCGGGAGAAAACATTAATACACAAATATCTATTTTCTCTCTCAAAACCTGGTGATGCCGCTAGTTTTAGGAACAAACTAAATGTTTAAATACGGAAGTTGGGAAGACACTTTTATATGTGTTTGGTCTGTTGTGATACGTGAATATGTGTGGGGGGTATTTAGACTTGCGAACATTTTAGCATATTCATTTTGCATCCGATCTTTACCAAACTTGGTCAGAGTCTTAATATCGATCAATCTCGGAGAGTTCGAAAAATACCGATATAGGATAATAAACACGAGATGTATGGCCCTTGATTTGTGAAGAAATGATATATATTTTGCCTTGTACGAGTTTGAAAAAAGATAATATTGGGATGTGGTTCGTGTGGGGGTAGAGGGGAGGGGGACACGAGTTATTGTCTTTGATTTATTGAATCATACTATATTTTGATAATCTGTACAGCTTCTTCGTTTTTCATTAGACAAGTTTGAAGACCAGTCATATCCGAACAAACCTATACCCACACCACCCGCCCCACGCACCTCCTCCCCCCGACCCACACACATACGTCATTCCGTCCTTCAGCCTCAGATGTTATTTCAATATTTTATTTAATGTATGAGCAAAAGATGGATACCATTAAAAACTAGCAATGTCGGACTAGAAGCAGCGGAGTTATGACCCTTGAATTATTTTAAAGTGCTAAACTTTGCTTAACATTTTATCTCCTTTTTTCATCAGTTCTTATCAAGCTTATTCGAAACGATAATATCCATATAATCTCTGATAAGTTCAAAACGAGGCATAGCTGATCCCCAAGACAAAATCTCTACCCATGGCCCCTGCTATGATTGGCTTTTGACACCCAATCCTGAACACCCACTCTCCTCTCCTCCCCACAATTTTGTTTTAGAGCACGGAAGCTTGGTTTTTTATTCAGTTGCCATCAAATGTGTTCGATAATTTAATTAATGAGATAAAGCATATTTAATGAAAACTTAGGGACAGTATACATTCTTAAACAAGTAGAGCGATACAGGCCCTCTTGGACCTCTTTTTTATATTCTATATATGTACATAAATAGATCATCTTTGTGTTATACTTATATTGTCTTTAAATGCTGCTTAGATTGTAAGAGGATATATATATATATATATATAGCATGTTTGGGATTTCTTCATTTATACTTCCCGTTTTATTGGGATGACAATTAGTCTAGATCATCTGTTACGCTTGCCTTTTTCAAGACAAGCGTCTAGAGCCTTTCTTCTATTTATTTTTTGACGCAGCACCCATTTTCCCGAGGTTTTTGTATCGTTTCTGATTGGATGATACAGACGCGTCTTCTATCCAAGATATACAGAAGCAGAAAAACAAATAAAGTAATAAATACGCAAAAGGGAAGCTTCATCATTATATAAGCATATAAATGTCAACAATACTACGATAAAAAATAATAATTACGCACATGTGTTTTCGATTTCACTATTTTTTCTGCACAAAGGGTCAATACGTTTGAATTTACAATCAAGCGTCGAAGATGATCAAGACTAGATGACGATAGGGTACGAGTGAGGTTTGATTCATCATGCAGTCTGGTTAAAACACCGGATGGTCTTTTTGCCACTGACCGTTCCAATGCAGTGACCTTATTGTCAACCCCTATATTCTGTGAATGCTACAATTCGTGTTCGGCTTTATACCTACGTTTATGATCTTGTCACCGTCGCAGCTTGTATCATTATTTGCTACGCCGCTATGATGTATGTTAAGTCAGTTTTGTTAACACTTACGCATTTCTCAATATCTCTTTAAACAACCAATTGAAGGCACTGATGTATATGTCAAGATATGAATACTCGGAGCTAGTTAATTGCCAATCATACATAGTCGGTCAATCCCGTCATTCTTCGGGATCATGCCGCGTATTCATTTTGACAGCTTACAATGTTTATAATCTTAAAGAAACTAACCCGCCAAATAACGACAAATTTACACTCCAAAACCGTTTATCAAAACTCTATCCAGGTGTTTAGGTCATACAATAATGTATATGCATAGGTTTATTAAAGGGTTCTTTAAATACCCTTGACTGAATATGCGTAAAATGAATTATTAGTTGGTAAAACTTAGTTCGATGCACCAATTTTGGGGTTTGTCTTGGCTGGTTAAAGCTGTTTATTGTGTCTACAGAGTTTGGATTCTCAAAATATGCACGTTATATATATATATACATATACCGGTCGTCCGTATGTTTAGAAACGGGGTACATCTATTGTAAAATATGGCTGTTGTTGGCCGGATAGCTACTTTAACATTTTGTTAGTCGGAAGTCAACGGAACAGAAAATAATTCATTGTTGCTATATAAACCAAATGGCCGTTAACCACACGTGTTGACGTGTTGATGTATGATTTGCGTTGCATGTTTGGTATTACAACACATATGAAGGTAAAACCAGGACTTTCTTGCAAATATATTATACTACATATATTAACGGGGTTTTTTTTGAAAGATTTGGGGAAAATACTGCATTTTTAACTAAATCAAGGGCCATAACTAAAGAATCTGGTAAAGTTTGGTAAAGATCAGATGAAAAATGAAGGCCCTACCATATTAACGAAGCAAAATATAGCATTTTTAACTAAACAAGAGCCATAACTACTCTGTTACTGGTCCGATCTGGCTGGTTTTCCAACTTGGTCAATAGAGCTTACAATAAATAAATCAAAAAAATCAACAAAAAAAAAAAAATATCAAAAAAGAAAAAATTCAACAAACAAAAACAATTCAAAAAAAATAATTCTAAAATAATTCACAAAAAAAATAAAATCCAACAAAAAAAACAACAAAAAAAAATCTGGTAAAGTTTGGTAATATCAGTAAGATCAGATGCAAAATGAAGGACCTATCGTACTAACGAGGCAAATTATAGGATTTTTATCGAAATCAAGGTCCATAACTCCGCTGTTACTGATTCGATCTGGCTGGTTTTCAAAATTATTCGATCTTTCATTAACATTAACAATCTGAAAAAGTTTGGTAAAGATCGGATGAAAAATGAAGGCCCTATCGTCTTAATGAGGCAAAATATAACGTTTTCAACTAAATCAAGGGCCATAACTCCGCTGTTACTGGTTCGATGTGGCTGGTTTTCGAACTTGTCCAAGCTTTCATTGACATTAACAATATGATCAAGCTCGATAAAGATCGGATGAAAAATGAAGGCCCTATCGTCTTAATGAGGCAAAATATAGCATTTGTAACTAAATCAAGGGCCATTGCTCCGCTGTTACTGGTGAGATATGGCTGGTTTACGAACTTGTTCGAGCTTCCATTGTTATTAAAAATCTGGTAAAGTTTTGTAAAGATAGGATGAAAAATGAAGGTCCTATTGTCTTAACGATGCAAAATATAGCATTTTTAACTAAATCAAGGGCCATAACTCCGCTGTTACTGGTCCAATCTAGCCGGTTTTCGAACATGTCCGAACTTTCATTGATATTAACAATCTGATAAAGTTTGGTAAAGATCGAATGAAAAATGAAGGCCCTATTGTCTTAACGAGGCAAAATATAGCATTTTTAACTAAATCAAGGGCCATAACTCTGCTGCGACTAGTCCAATCTGGCTGGTTTTCGAACTTGTTCGAGCTTTTATTGATATTAACAATATGATACAGTTTGGTAAAGATCGGATGAAAAATGAAGGCCCTAACGTCTTAACGGGGTAAAAGTTAACGGACAGACAATGGACGACGGAATACGGACGACGGACACCACACCATCCCATAAGCTCTGCTGGACCAGTAACAGCGGAGTTATGGCCCTTGATTTAGACCTGTCATTATGTGCGGCGACTCAAACAGTCTGCCCCAATATTGTGCTTTCCACGGTCTATTACCCGGAGTCTCCTGTTACCAATAAGACTACATCCTGCAACTACAAGAACTTCAAACTTACACATGCTTCCATCGCATTACCAGTATACTGTTTGTGAAATGGAGTAGGGTCTCCCGTTTCCCTAATCGGCTTTGCTAAAGTGTGCTTAAACTACACTGCACTACATCTGTTGGTCTCGACGCATCGATCCGAACAGTACTACACTCAGAGTGTAAACAACCTACCTCTCGTTTCTCTACTACACTAAGCATGCCCGATATGTCTAAATCGGCTGCTGTCTCCTTATCTACACTAGTTGGAAAATACATGGGACTAGTGTCCTCACTACTGCCTTCCTCACTATCCTCAATAACTCTCGATACGATAATCCATAGTGTTCACTATCCCTCTAACGTAAAACGGACCTTTCCATTGTAATAACAGCTTGTTATTGTCGGTCGGGACTAACAGTAACACCTGGTCATCTATCTTAAATTTCCTGGCTCTAGCTTTCTGGTCATAGTACCTTTTGTACTTGGTACTTGCCTTTGAGCTATCTAATTAGTCTCCTCTAGTTTCTCCTTCAGATCTAAAACATACTGATATGTAGTGTTAACCTCATCACTATCTACCTTACCTGCCCACATTTCTCTAAGAATCCTCATAGGACCTCTAACTGATCTACCGTACAATAACTCAAACGGGGAAAATCCTAAACTCTCTTGTAGAACCTCTCTAAATGCAAACTGCAAAGCATTGAGATACTTGTCCCAATATTTGGGTCTCTCTGTACACATACGCTGTAACATTTGCTTTAACGTCCCGTTAAATCGTTTGACATAGGGTGATACGGTGTTGTCGTCATTTGACGCAAACACAATAACCTGTTAACTTCAGCCATACGTTCTGACGTAAACTGTGACCCACAATCAGTCAGCATTTCCTCTGGTACACCTAGCCTACTGAACATATCAACTAATGCCTCAGCTACTCTCTCATTTCCAACTGAGGGCAATGCTACTGTCTCCGGATACCTAGTTGCAAATGGTTAAAATGGTCAAAATGTACCTATTTTTCCTATCCGACACTGGAAAAATTGCTCCAACTATGTCTATAGCTACCCGCTTAAATGGTTTATCTATCAGTGGCATCTGACCTAAATGTACTTTGGTCACTCGACCTTTTGGTACTGTCCTTTGGCATACATCGCAGGACCTACAGTACCTAGTTACATCTCCACTAACGCCTTGAGCTACCTTAAGCACTGTCGTTCTATACTGGGTAGGTACCACTAATTGGTGAAACTGTCTACCACCACTATCTTCAAATTCTCTGTACAATAAACTATTCTTATGTACAAATTTAGAACTACCGGACCCTTTACAATTCTTCACTACACCATACTTGGCCTTCAATTTACAAGGATCTAATGACTCGTCTTGAGTTTGTGCTTCTATAAACTCTGCTTTGGATATATCACCTACGGCTGCAGGAACCTTTAATTTTCTAAAAGTCTGAGCTTGCTTCTGAACCTGCGCTCTTGTCTTTACGGCATTACTTATGCTACTCCTAAAATCAGACACTACCGGAAATACTGAACCTTCTATGTTCCCTATCGTTAAATCATACATCGGGTCGTCCATACTTATTGCCTCTGTAGTCCCTTTAAAGAAAGGTGTATCTACATCTATTCTCGCTATTGGCACGTACTCTATCGACTTATTTAACAACATACACGGTGACAGTTTACCTACCAACTGGTCATCCGTAACTAAACTACGCTTAAAGACACATTTCGAGCGTATTGTATTTGAGGGGGAGAGAATATCTATAGGTAACTGTAAATCGCTGTTAGAAATACATTTGCACAAGGAAATTGAGATTATTAGTTTTTTGTCAAAGGATGAGGCCCGTCCCATAAAGAATGTATAATAATGTAGTAAAAATTATAACCGTTATTCATTTTATGTGCACTTGTATATATGTTAAAACAACTATGTATAGGTGGATCTTTTTAAAAGACCCGTGTTAACAATTAATAGGTTTTTGTATTTTTAGCACAATATACTCTATTATCAGTTACTTTTAGTAAATCTCAAATGCAAGAAACTAATCGGGACTTCAAAATTCAAAAATCGTTGTCATCTGTCAGTGTTTTTGATCACCTGAGCCTAAGGCTCAATGTGATGTTTTGGAATCACTCTTCGTCTGTCGTCCGTCGTCGTCGTTATCTTTTGCTTCTGACG
Source organism: Cyrtodaria siliqua (assembly GCA_037043455.1). Taxonomy (NCBI): domain Eukaryota; kingdom Metazoa; phylum Mollusca; class Bivalvia; order Adapedonta; family Hiatellidae; genus Cyrtodaria; species Cyrtodaria siliqua. The sequence goes on along the minus strand of JAWPHD010004770.1, from coordinate 27,274 downwards.
ACCTTTTCTCAGAAACCGCTTGTCGGAATTCAACCAAATCTTATACAGTCCTGGCCCCAATCGAACACACAGCGGTGAGGGACATGTGATTTCAAGCTGAGACCACTCGACCACGGACGACCCCAAGTTTATGTGAAACATAGTTATATGTTTGTTCGAATGGTGCACCTGAGGTCATAAATGCCCCCCCAAAATGAATCCGTACGGAACTCTATTATGCTCCGGATAAGATTTTTCAAAAAAGGGAGATAATTAAAAAAGTAGTGAAGGTAGAGTTATGGTTCCTATGAACTGCACTCCGTCTTATTGACCTAATCATTCACACAAACTTTAATCAAGCATACTTTTTTAGTTATGCTCCGGACAGAAAGTCTGACTCACGGACGCACACACGGACGGACGGAAAAAGCGGCGACTATATGCTCTCCCATAATAAAGAATCTAGCGTTTTTTAGTTACAATATATTTTATATCAAAAACTAAGGTAATAGTAAATGAAAAGAAAAAAACTGTGATGGGGCCTCAATATAATGTCTCTGTGGTAATCAGTCAGCGAGAAGTAAGCAGTTAAAAATCATGATTTTTCAACGACTACATTCAGTTGGGAAATGTGTCTTTAACTACCACACCTGTACAACCTGTATCCCTCCCGCTGGCAGGTTAGCATACGGAAAGAGACATGTTCCGATTTTCGCCATTACGCCATCCTATTTAACACAACAGCTACTACTCTCGGTTTTAATAACCGGACTATTACTATCTCTGTCTCTACCTCTAACGAAATTCCATGGGTTGTTAAAGCCTTGGTTCTGACTAACTACATTGTTGTCTACTTTACTATTGTCACTAAAATTGTCTACGACAGCAGATACTTTCACCGCTTTCCTACACTCATGTGAATCATAATTCCCATTACAGTGACGACAATGAATAAAATGTCTACCTATGTTGTCACTATTGCTACCTTCTCTAGCACCCATCGAACTACCTCCACCTCTATAGTTTCCACTCTGGACTTTCTGTTTATTACTATGATCGTCCCCTTGCCTATCTCTAAAAAAGAGTATGATAATGGTCCTTTGGAAACGGCCGAGCACGAAACATACGAAATATTGCAGTCTCGGTTTGATTGAGACTGTTCATGAGCGGTAGAGAAATATGGTAGCTACCGCTCACGCCCTCTAGCCCCGGGTTGAGCAGAACTCTATATTCATAAAATCAATAGTACAACATTTTAGACATCCCGAAGATGGCATGCATATGACGGTGGACATGGAGTGAACTGCATCTCCAGGTCGTCTGGCGTATGATCCCAGTATCTAATAAAATTAAATGCCCCGAAGAGCGAAATAAAAAAATTGTCTTTCGACACTACATTATGAGCTCCACCTCTAGCCTCGGCAAACTGATCTGCTTGTGTTGCCATTTCTTCTACACTAGCTAATTTTCTTTCTTTTAGAAATAAGAACAGATCTCTACTACAGACATTGAATAGATGGTCCCGCAACAAAAAATCTATGAGGCCTTGCGTTACCTTCCCTAACTCTAACCACCTATCTAAGTAATTTCTAGACCTACTAATGAACTGAATAAATGTTTCGCCTTTCTCAGGCAAACAAGCTCTAAACTGCTTTCTAAAACCTTCTTCAGTTAACTCAAATCTCTTTAAAAGAGCATCCTTTAACTTGTCATAGTCAAGAGAATCTGAACTAGGTAATCTAGAAAATACATCTAAGACCTCTCAATAACGCACTTAAATGAACTGCCCACTTATGATTGGTCCATTCCTGTAACACCGCATAACGTTCAAGCCGTAACAAGTAACTGTCCATGTTATCTTTGTCAGCATCAAATTATGGTAACTTTGGACCTTTTAACTTCCCAGAATACTCATATTTCCCTACAGTTTTAATGTCCTTACTATATGTCTTAGCTGCTTCCAACTCTAAAGCTAACTTATGATCGAACTCTGATTTCTCAATCTCCATCTTTATCTTAGCCTTAGCTAGACTACCATCTGATTCGAACCTCTCATGTTCTAACTCTGGCTTCTGCCTTACTAATCTACTTTCTAATTTTAGCTTCTCTTTATCATCATCTCGCTTCTCTTTATCTAATCTACCTTCTAATTCTAACTTCTCTTTAGCTGATCTACTTTCTTCATCTAGCTTCTCTTTATCATCATCATCTCGCTTCTCTTTAGCTAATCTACCTTCTAATTCTAACTTCTCTTTAGCTAATCTACGTTCGAATTATATCCTCTCTTTATCAGCATCTAGCTTCTCTTTAGCTAATTTACTTTCTTCATCTCTTTCCTGCTTTGCTAATTCTCTTTCCTTTAGTCTAAATTCCCTTTCCCTAGCCTGTTCGTCTCTAACAAAGGTTCTAAGCTCCTGTCCAGCATACCCTAACTCCTTACCCATCTCCGTAAGTTCGTTTATGGACGTCATGGTTATAGACATTGTGGAATACTCACTACATAAACTACAATACACAAGTCACTAATAAGTCTAGTCGACTCACTAGTCTACTAATGGTAAGTCACTGTGTCCTCAGTAAATACCAGGGATCATCATAGGACAAGTTACATAACGGTTATGTATAGGTAATATCTAGCTTCCACAAAACATATACACTACACTCAAGTGATATGAAAACGCAACACGGGAATTTCCGCTATATATTGTATATACTGCACACTTAATTGCACATAATATTCCAAAGAAATCCCAAGATGTTTTTTAAAAAAAAGTTGCAGTTGACTAGAGAAAGGACACAACTTTGATGTTGTAGACGTTTTAATCACACTACACTTTGTAACAAGAACTTCATCAATGTTGAAGTTGCTCTTCGAAAAATTGAGCTAGTTCAGTACTGTAGTTAACGTAAATAGTTTGCAAAATTTTGCATCCTAAGTTTGCTCACATGATTGAGCCAAACGCGTACTCTGTGAATAATGAAACATTGCAGGATTACTATGTGCTGTATTATTTGTTGTTTAAGTATTTTTTCCAAAAGGAAAGGTCTTACGTAGCCATGTACCATTCGATTAAAAGCAGCATATTGTACTTACAATATATAGCGGAAATTCCCGTGTTGCGTTTTCATATCACTTGAGTGTACATAAAATATCTATATTTGATATTGGACATAAACCTTAAACAATCATAGAAATATGTAGAGCATGTACATGTATATTTACTTCTCCCATCAATATAAGTATACTAGAGTGTCACAAAAGAGTAGAACGTCTTGTTCGCCAACCTCATTGGATACTATTGGTATATCGAGGGAGGTAAATTAAACACCCAAATTATGGAGCAAAAAGTGACTCAGACCCAGTCGTGTAGACCACTGCGACCTCGTGCCAAGGAAAGAACGTACAAAACAACAGTTTGGACTTACCCTACCCTTGTCATGTCTTGACTTGTCTTCCAAGCTGTGGCCATGATCGTCTCCAGTCGCCTTGATGAGTCAGAGTGTGGTACACATTTCTAAAATGATAAGTAGAGACTTAGTATATCATAAAAAATATCTCTTATTGATTCTTTCCCTCCGTAGCTGCCCAAAATCCCACTACTCTGAACACCAGTTGTCACAAGATGACCCTAGTGGTTGGGGCTAACTCAGGAAAGAATCAATGACGGTGAATGCATTTACATAAGTTTAATGTAACTTTTAAAATATGTTAAATATATATACAATTATAAAAAAAAATAATCGAATACACAGATGAAAGATGAAAAGACTGTTTTCATGAACGTTTAAGACGTCCTTAGTATTATCACAAATACTAATAGACCAATACGCTCTACTCGTGATTGTTTTGTGACAATTACAAAGATCAAAAATAATTGTTGGTGTTTCCAAAGTCCACGGTGGAATTTGTGGTACTTTGTACTTAGGAATCAAATTTAGGTCGATTTCAGTGTTAATTTTGGTTTAATATGAAGACCAAATGGTCGAATGGCCTTCGGTTTTCGGTCAAAAAGAGGTTGATAACTAGGATTAAAAACAGTATCGAAAGTTGGGTTTGAAGGGTTAGATTGTAATTTAATGGCATACTGAAGGGCTAATGTGTCCCGTCTATGAGACAGTGATGGTTCATTAGCTTCAACATATAGACTTTCGGCTGGTGATGTACGAAAGGCACATAAGGTGAGTCGTAATCCTTCATTATGTATAGGATCGAGCACCTGCAAGTATGACTTGCGAGTCGATCCATATGCTATTGAGCCGTAGTCCAGTTTGGATACGATAAGAGATCTATAATGTTGTAAAAGTACTTTACGATCCGCTCCCCAATTAGTGTTTGCAACAACTTGAATTAAGAGCTTTAAGGCACTTGGCCTTCAAGTATTTAAGGTGTGGTATAAACGTTAATTTACGGTCGAAAATAAGACCAAGGAATTTTGTCTCATCGTCTACTGGTATTGGTTACCCATCCAGTGTTATATCATTGTCTTCATAATGTTTACGTAGTTGACAAAAGTGCAAACAATTAGTTTTAGATTTAGAAAATTTAAAACCATTTTCATCAGACCAGGTCTAAAGTTTATTAAGATATTGTTGAAGTTGTCTCTCAATAGTGTTCATGTTTTTTACACGATACCATATAACAAAGTTGTCAACATATAGAGAGCAATCCACAACAGGATAGATTCATTTAACTATACTGTTAATTTTTATTTTAAAAAGGGTGACATAGAGTAAGCTGCCCTGTGGCACACCCATCTCCTGGTCATGAATGTCAGAGAGGGTTGAACTATGATACCGTACTTCCATGCAGTATCATAAGCTTTGCTTTCTCCATTCAAAAAATAAAGCCACTAGATGTTCTTTCTTTACGAAAGCTTCCCTAATAAATTATTCAAATCGAATGAGATTGTATGTTGTGTCTCGTTGACTGGAAGAGATGAAGTATGTTTAAATTGCTGGAACTTATAAATATTGAAAATCAAAATATTACAAACAAATAGAGTCTTTAAAGCCTTTGAGATAAGAGTGCTCAATGTGTTAGATAGTGGTAATTAGTGTCCAAAACACAGTTGTTATTATGTTAAGCGTATTTTGCTGTCTGTAAAGCGGTGAAATAAAGTTAATTAGGACTAAAATGCTCGTCATCTTCTCCGCATATATTATGAGATGAAAAGCAAAAGAAATAATAAAAATAATAACATAAATTACATACAATATTTATTTCATGAATTGCTATATTTCTGTATGCCTTACAATTATATATGTAATGCATTACTATTAATATCGTACTTTTGTATTAAGTATACGTAACTTTTGCATGTACTTGCTGTTCACCTTGTATATATGTTTTGTATCCTCATGGGTCTTATGACCTTTTGGAATTGTACTGAATAAAATATATATTATTATATAAAGCCCGCCTTATTTCTAATTGTAGTAGCATGGTGTTCTATAGTATTATCACGTTACTTAAATGGTTCGACGAAAAAAAACCAACTGTAAACAATATTTAAAGAAAAACGAAACGCAAATGCTTTCTTTGACCCTTCTACTAAATTGTTTTGATATAAAATGTAATCACTTTTACGTAAAAATGTCAGAATTAGATTTGAAAAAAAGGGTAGCCTGATTGACCTTATTATTTTAAAAGTTCTATTGTATCAAGTTATGGTTTCTATAGAACCCTATATATCTTTATGCACATATTGTGTATACTGTATTTGTTAGAAACTGGTATAAGATTCAATGAGTGACCATTTCTATAAACAATAATATACAACAGACTCATCAGACTAAAAATTAATGAATTTTGAAACCTTCAAGGTAATTGAAACTGCATTTATGGAGACTAGGGGACTAGGGGTGATGAATTTTAAAAATCATAAGGAAATTGTCAACATTGTCAACCCTTTGTGATGTCGTTTGCATTTATTATTACGTTTGCCTTCTTGTTTGTCTGTTTGCGTGTTTGTTTCTGTGTTTTGTTCTCGACTGTCCTCGTTGAATGCTACTTTCCCTGTCTGATCTTTTTTTTCTATTTCTTCATGTTTGCATTATTTTGAAATATTCTTTTATTCATAATAATTTTTTCAATTCTTTTATTATATGTACCTCATCACATCTATAAAATAATCATCATATTTTACCAAAGATGCATTCTGTTTTATAGATTGGACGCTACCGTGATATCATAGAAAGAAATATAAAAAGATCGGACAGGGAAAGTAGCATTCAAGGAGGACAGTCAACCACAAAACACAGAAACAAACACGCAAACAGACAAACAAGAAGGCAAAAGTAATAATAAAAGCAAACGATATCACAAACACAAAAGGGTTGACAATAGGAACAGTCAGTGGCAAAGTAGTCCACAGGGAGGGGTGGGTGGGGGGGGGGGGGTGGTGTTAAACCGGTTCTAGGGTGCACCAAACTTCTCCCATTAAAACAGGACAGTGTAAATAAAGAAATCCCCGCCATGATCTAATCTCTACCCAGCAAACCCTTGATATCATAGGAAGCTAGTATACCTGCACCAATACGAACATCTTTAATCTTTTAACTTCTCGTTAAAGATCACATTAAACAATATTGTGCTAAAGCTTATGACAACTCTGGGATTAATTTATTTTGGTCAATTGAAATTCAGGAGACGTTCTGTTGTATTTTGTCTATATCAATATATATTTTGTCGCTATGTTTCTATCAGCCTGAACGGGGATATGGGGTGTTATTTCGGTGGAGATTGCGTGGGGGTAGAATGTCACGGCAGGCTTTAAATTTTTGATTTTTTCTTCGTTTTTCCTTATCCAGTTCATATATAAATGTGTTGTTAAGAGTTTCAAACCGATAATCACGTACACTTTTCCAGCCACAATGGCGGAAACTACAACTAATGTTGTAATAACTTGTAGTGCAATCCATTTGCATATGTTGCTTTGAATATTGTGAGGTTGAATTGATGTATTGTAACATATCTGAAATAAAATATTATTAAACTAGGAGACGTTCTTGATAAAATGTGTGGCATTGCAATAAAATCAATACCCTCATTAAGATATATAGTATTTTTTGAAATTGTGATCAGACTCCTTCTTAACATATGGGTTCGTAGTGCGGACCTACGATGCCATTGCGTTCGGACGCTGTGGTTTCTATAGGACACTATATCTCATTTTCGTAGAACATGTTGCGTGAAGCTTTGAATTATAGAAGCAATGCAAACCCGTAGCCAGAACCGACATTTAACCGAGGCAAACCCCTTCCTGCGGAGTCTGAGGACAAGTTCCACGAAAAAACTGTTGATTAAATCCAATTTAGTGCATTCCCATGCCAGATTTTTAGTTTTAAGCCAAAGACAAATATATTCAATAAATACTGATAAAGGTGATCCTTTGGGAGCAAAAGTCTATTTCAGTGATTTATTTTGATATTCCTTTAGCATGATTAGAATGCCTACTTCCGTGTTTGGTACCTTCCCAAAATTCTACCCAGGCAACTGCCTCGGTGTACCTTAACGTAGCTACGGGCCTGCAAAGGATCTGTTAAAATGAAAATCGTGCCTGCTTCCTTCTCTTATCAACTTATGTGAAGAAATGGACACAGAGATAAGACGTGAAAGCATAGAGTGCTTTCCAGACTGTTTAAAATAGTATGTAAATCGGCGACTGACATAGTTACCCGCGATTTACGTTTGATGTTACCATTACGTCTACGACCATGACACCTATAGACGCTTTTGAATAAAAATATCGAGAAAAAAAAAAGTCAGTATTAGGACCTTTTGAAATATTTTATTTTGATAATTATTATCATTGAGGTCGAGTGGATATGGTGTCTGCAAGTTTTTCATCCACTTTAGTTTTGCAATATGTCTAGCTTTTAATTTAAGTAAGTATTTTTAAGTTTTAGTAGCATCATTATCATAAAGTATATATTCAACCGGTTGAACAGTAACGTTACTAAAAGTATGAACAGACTGACGAAAGTTTTTGGTACAAATAATTCGTTAACTTTTTAGCATTACATGCATTATATGTATGTTCACGAAATCAAACTTTTAAAGATGTCAATCTGTTTGTCAAACATATTGTATATCACAATGTGGTGCATTTCAAGTCAAAACACAAACGACGTGAGATGTACGTCAATCAACATATGAAGCTAGACATAGAATATTGAGTTTCTCAACCGGGGCTAGAGGGCGTGAGCGGTAGCTAGTAATTTCACTACCGTTAGTTTAGTTTAAACATATTCATTTTACATCGATTGCGAAACAAGTTATTGCAACTTAGATTAATCACTCTCGATGGCTTCCTGGGTAGAACCAGTACTAAGCAATGTGGATTAATTATCTTGCTCAAGGATAAATAACGTGGCCGCGGCGAGGATCGAACCCACGACCTCTCGATCTGGAGTTCGGCGCTCTACCACTGGACCACGCACTCCACTTGACCACGCACTACCGTTCATGAACAGGCTCAATCAAACCGAGACTGCAATATTTTGTATGTGTCGTGTTCGGCCGTTTCCAACGGTCCATTATCATACTCTTATAAATACATTAACCATTATACCATTAACAGCTGATTTAATGCTGGACGTGCAAGATAAGTAATAGCAACTACTGCACCGCTTAGCATTGCACTTACTAATATAAGGAAACACACCGCGTCTTGAATGAAATGAACGATTTCTGAAAGGAGAATTTATATGGTTATTTAACGCTGTGAAATAAACCTAAATGACGTCACATGACGATTAACATAAATAAAAACAGAAGTAACAAGAAATGGTTTGAGATGAGCCTTACTAAAATGAGATCTGAATTAATACACAAAAGTTAACAATATTCTAAAAATCCTCATGATGTCAACATTGATGTTATCATAATTGTTTAACAAATTGTTTTAATTTAAAATGTTTCTCCTTTTTTATGTTGATTTCGGATAATGAAAAATGTCTGATAGTTTACTAATTTTGATTGTAAATGCCTTCATTTATTAGCTCATATAATTTCTTAAATAAACAGCTATTTAAAGTCCTGTTTTACCATTTTGTTTAATTTTTTCTTTGGGTGTCATACTTTCAAACATTATTTAACATTCAAACAAGTTAGACATTGAGGTTGGTAGATACAGAAACATTAGTGAAACTGAAAGAGTATGCAGATTGTATAGTTTAAACCAGGTAGAAAATTAGGAACACTTTTTTATGATTTGTCCTTTTTTTGAACAGAATAGACACAATTGTTTACATCAAATGTCTTCATCTAGTAAGTATTTCAATAATCCATCTTCAAATATTAAGTTTATATTCTTGCTAAGTAATGAAGATGATGATGTCTTAAATATAACTGCTACCTTTATATACGAAATTTATTATAAACGTTTCGAGCTTTTAAAGCAAAGTTCATCAGAAAATTAAATACAAGTGTGTCTATCTTGGGCGCTTGATTGGAAATAAAATATATTCTATTCAATTCTATTCTTCGCATGACTTGATTTGCGACGGGTTATGCACTGTTTAATAGTCGCACATTTTTTTAACTAACGGATTGCTGGATTTGTGCTAAGTACGTTGAAAAAGTGTTTACATCGCAGACATGTACGTATAATGGTAATCACTTTTAATCTTCTTACAAAAAATCCTGCTGTTTGTGATAATTTAAGTTACAATACGGTTTGCTTCTACTCACAGCCTACATGTCACGTGATATTCATGACACATGATGGGGTCGGTTGAAAATCCCAAGGAATTTATCTTAAATACCCTCTTGATCTATCATAACGGAAACGTCTGATATCAAAATAGAAAACATTCCAAAATAATAAGTATCAGATTGCGCCGACCCCTGAAATGTTTATGCATAAATTCCAAACTCTCGGATAATCGAAACATTGTCAGGGTTTCCTGCGTAATCTATAACCTGTCGGACCGTTCGCATATGGCACGTGCACAGAGCTCATAGGCTGTATAAGTCTAAAACTCTGCGACAAGTGTTGCACAGTTAGGAATGCCAACAACATGGCTGTAATCTGTTTTACCGCAAATATTAACGGTAAAGGAAAAACTTAATAAGTTCAGGAGACGTTCTTGAAAACAATTGTAATAAACGTCAAGTTTCATCTATAAGTACTTATTTTTCAACACTTTATACAACCTTAACTCATCACCTTATCGAAAACAAACTCATTGCTCACAATCAAAAAAGAAATCGCTAGAGAAAAAAATACTTTACTTATTTTTGGCCTGACAATTCTATGCGTATGTTGAAGTATTCGATAATACTATTTGAAACATTTTCCTTGTTTTTCGGCAATCCAGTGCGACCGAATATTTGCATTATATGATCTGATGCAGTTTTACGTCGAATATCGCATAATCGACCGGATGAGATTGGCACATTTTCGAGTATGTTGTTTTCAACGTCTTGAATGAAATCATTTGCCTCGGTCATGGCGGGGATTTCTTTATTTACACTGTCCTGTTTTAATGGGATGACAGTAGGGTAAGTTTGAGGATTGGTGCACCCTAGAACCGGTTTAAACCCCCAGTGGCCTACTTTGCCAGTGACCGTTCAAAGGCGGGAGCCCGATTGTCAACCCTTTTGTGTTTGTGATGTCGTTTGTATTTATTATAATTTTTGCCTTCTTGTTTGTCTGTTTTCGTGTTTGTTTTTGTGTTTTGTGGTTGACTGTCCTCCTTGAATGCTACTTTCCCTGTCCGATCATTTTATATTTATTTAAGCATGCTCTGAAAAGAGTATCGGCCACGAACATTTTTTTCCGGGTGACACGTGATTCTGACATCGTAATTTTGAAAAAATAAAATATAGGGTCCTATAGAAACCACAGCGTCCGAACGCAATGGCATCGTAGGTCCGCACTGTACTGCAAACAAGGACTCTGATAATACAGTGAAAGAGACAAAAACAACAGAAAGGTGGCGAAGACAGGGTTACCGACTTGGAACGGTCAGTAGGCATTAAGGCCTACTGGTTAGCTTGAATCGATTTTATATGCACACAATCCTCGCTATTATCCTGTCTTCAGCGTCCAAATAGACAAGACAGTGTAAACAAAACTACATCCCATCAAAAGAAATTCTCTAACAATAAAGTCCACATCCAGAGAAACTAACTAAAGAGACACATACAAAATAATAAACATCTCAGGATGTATTCAGAATCGTACTGAACAACCATAGTAGTTGCAGCTAAAGAGAAAACCAATCTAGGGTACGACCAGAAAAGCCGAGGGACGAAAGCTCATGCACCCAGCTCCCTTAGTTTGGGTTTCAGTAGGTACAATCATAGAGTCCCAAGAGGTAGTTCAGTCATCGCACAAGTGAAAAGGCAAGCGTAATGACTGACTGTAGAGGGGTCAATCACTAAACATGCAGTGCGCTGTAAAACCAAAGGGTTATATATCCTTTTCTGACGAACTTCCTGATTAAATTTGTAAAGCGGTCAGGAAACCCGTCAGACCCCTTTAACTTTCAAAGTTTATAGACCACATCTCCATAAAATGAGGGTTCGCAGCATCATTCGCTTAGGAGCATCGTGTAAAGATACTTTTACATATCGACTCTTTATTCCCTCTATTAATAAGTGCAATACTAAGAGGTGCAGTTGTTGCAATTATTTATCTTGCAAGTCTACCATTAAATCAGCTGTTAATGGTAGATTGTTTAATGTATGTCTAGCTTCAAATGTTGATTGACGTACTTCTCACGTCATTTATGTTCTGACTTGAAATGCACCAAGTTGCGGTATACAATATGTTGGACAAACAGGTCGATCCTTAAAAGTTCGATTTCGTGAACACAAATATAATGCAAGTAATACTAAAAATTTAAATAATTACTTGTACCAACACTTTCGTCAGTCAGGTCATAATTTTAATAACGTAACTGTTCAACTGGTTCAATATATATTTTTTGATAATGATGCTACTAAAAGCTTTAAAATAAAAGCTAGACATATTGCAGAACTTAAGTGGATGAAAAACTTACAGACACCTTATCCACTCGGCCTTAATGACAATATTTATCAAGAAGGAAATATGTCTAAAGATCCTAATATTGACATTTTTTCTATATTTTCTATCCGAAAGCGTAAATCTAGGTCGCATGGTCTTAGGCGTAATGGTAACATCAAACGTAAATCGCGTGTAATTATTTCTGTCGCTGATTTACATACCATTTTTAAACAGTCTGGAAAGCACTCTATGCTTTCACGGCTTACCTCTTTGTCCATTTCATCACTAAAGTTGATCGACGAGGAAGCCGACAAAATTTTCATTCGTACAGATCCCTTGTATAACACTGCATCCATAGTTCAAAACTATACACAACATGTTCTCCGACCCCATATTGACAAGGAGTCTGATCACGTCAGGCATTTTTTAAAACTACTATATATTAATAAAGATATTGATTTCATCGACATGCCTAGTAATTTTCGAGATACTCATGTAGTTGATTCTATCCCAAAATATTTCAAAAATCCGAAAGTCCTGTAATTTGTTATAAGTATAAAAAGCCTATTAGAAATATTATTTTCAACTACAACAAAATAGTTTCTGACCTTGATATAGAACATAATACTCCTAAGGAATGTGAATGCAACACATCAAAATTTTGCTATGCTCCAGCAGGTCATGTCATCACTGGTAATTTTGATATTATTGATAAACATATTCGGCATTTGTTTTCGAAAGGTCCTAAATATAGATTACCTTCAACTATTGATTTTAATGCCTGTCGTGCCCAGATCGCCCACTCCATTGAAGATTTTAGTATCAAATGGTGTCGTAGAGAACATGCGGACCCAAACTCACTTTCTACTTGGAAAAAGTCAATTCTGAAAATTATAGATACACGTATTAACTTTTATAATGCTAACCCCTCTTTACTTCCTCCGAGACCTAGGTTTTCCTTTCGTAATTTAAAATCGGGAATTCAGGAATTTCATAATAAATTTGTTTTAGTTCCTGCAGATAAAGCAGCTAATAATGTAATTATTGTTTGACGCCTACATTACGTCAATGTTTTATCTATGGAACTCGGCAGCACCAATTCGTATACTCCAGTTAATTCTACTGAGGCTGATGTTGTTTCCGCACATATCACTCGGTGCACTACTTTCAAGGCTGGTGTAAACGATAAGCAAAATAAACTGCCTACCATGTACTGGATTCCTAAATTACATAAAAATCCATATAAGGCTCGCTTTATTTCTAATTCTAGTGCCTGCACCACAACAAACATCTCCAAACTTTTAACTTCTTGTCTTACTGCCGTTAAAGATCACGTTAAACTATATTGTGATAAAACTTATGAAAACTCTGGGATTAATTTATGTTGGTCTATAAAAAATTCAGGAGACGTTCTTGATACAATTTTCAATAAAGGTCAAGTTTCATCAATTAGCACTTATGACTTCTCTACACTATATACAACCTTACCACATCACCTTATTAAAGACAAGCTAATTTCTCTTATTCAAAAAACATTCGCTAGAGAAAAAACTACATTTTTGGCATGTAATAATATTAAAGCGTTTTTTACTAACGGCAGTTTAGACAATAATACTATGTGGACTTGCTATGAAGTTTGTGAAGCACTCATCTTCATATTAGATAATATTTTCGTCAGGTATGGTACCACCGTTTATAGACAAATTATTGGTATCCCTATGGGTACGAACTGTGCACCACTTGTCGCAGATCTGTTTTTATTTTGCTATGAAAGAGATTTCATGTTGAGTCTTTCACCAGATACCCAGGCAGATGTTATTGAAGCTTTTAATGACACCTCTCGGTATCTGGATGACATACTGAACATTGACAACCCTTTCTTTCCAACTATGGTTGATAATATTTATCCTAAAGAACTTGAGCTTATTAAAGAAAATATATCTGATAATAACGCTTCTTTTCTTGATTTAGATCTCTCGATTGAATATGGTAAAATAATTAGCAAAATCTATGACAAGAGAGATGATTTTAATTTTGACATTGTTAATTATCCCCACTTGGATGGGGATGTTCCCCGAGCAACTTCTTATGGGGTGTATCTGTCTCAACTTATTCGTTTTTCTAGAGCTTGTACTCGAGTTGAGGACTTTAATATTCGTAATCTTTGTATAACTAAAAAGTTACTCAGTCAGGGTTACCGTTACCATAAACTTCGTAAAACCTTTGCAAAATTTTATTATCGTAACCCTGATCTTCTTTCTAAATATAAGAGTAATTTAAGGACTCTTCTGCGACAAGGACTATCACAACCTAACTTCTATGATGATGTGATTTATAAACTTCGTAAGATTCTTGGCCATGATCACTTTCATACTATCTTTGTTAAACTTGTTAAGAAGTTTATCAAAATAGGTTATGACCCTATCATTTTGCAACGTACTGCATGCTTGGTGGTGGACCCTTTTACAGTTCGCCATTATGCTTTCCTCTTTAATTGTACGATGACCGGACAGGCTATGGACCCTATGATGACGCATACCTAAAGCCCATTGGGACGGTGGCGTTTGATGTTTGTCCATGATCTTTTTTGCCGTGCCCTTAATGATTTATTCTCTTACTGCTCTGGCTTCTGCCAAGTCATTGAGTACCTTCATTGTGGATTTCTAGGCTATTTTTTTTTTTTGTATTATATTTACACGAGTATATTTGTGTTTTACTTATATTGCCTACTGATGCTGCCTTGTTGGTTAGAGATTACATCATGGCGGGGAATTCTTTATTTACACTGTCCTGTTTTAATGGAATGACAGAAGGGTAAGTGTGAGGTTTGGTGCACCCTAGAACCGGTTTAAACCCCCCAGTGGCCTACTTTGCCACTGACCGTTCCAAGGCGGTAGCCCTATTGTCAACCCTTTTGTGTTTGTGTTGTATTTTGCATTTAATATTGCCTTTGCCTTCTTGTTTGTCTGTTTGCGTGTTTGTTTCTGTGTTTTGTGGTTTACTGTCCTCCTTGAATGCTACTTTCCCTGTCCGATCTTTTTGTATTTCTTTGGTATTAGTATAACACCACGGGACGTTACTGACCATTTCGGTACATACATTTGTTTTAATTTTAATCAAATTATTACATCATCATTCACAAGACAAGTTTGGAATTATAAAAATGGTGATTTTATCAAATTAAACAGACTCATAGAAGATACTGATTGGTCCTTTCTTCATAATAATGATTTAGAAGTTGCGAGCAATGATTTTACGAGTAAGTTTATGGAATTAATTCAAATATGCATACCCTCTAAATAAGTAACTATACGACCGAATGATAAACCTTGGTATTCTGAGTTTCGTCGAACTTCAAGACAACGTGACCGAAAAAAAACGTATCGCAATTAAATCTCGTTCTAATTCGGATTGGATATCATACAAACTACTCAGAAATAAAGTTAATAATTTAAAAAAATATGCAAAAGAACGTTTTTTCAATAATATAGAAAGTACATTAATCGAATCCAGTTCAAACAATCCTCGTCAATATTGGAAAATTTTAAAACACCTTATTAAGTCAAACAAACATTCTGAAACTATACCCCCATTAAAAACTACATTATCGAACGGAGAAATAATATATTCTGTATCTGATGTTGATACAGCAAACTGTTTAAATGATTTTTTTTGTTTCAATTGCCTCAATCGATGAAACGAACGCAGTTTTACCAAATTTTGTTACAAAAACAGATGCCTGTTTAGACAATATTTCTGTTACCGAATCAGAAATTATGGATATTTTAAAAATATTAGACGTTAACAAAGCAACAGGAAACGATGGAATAAGTCAAAAAGTACTGAAAGAAACAGCTGTAACGATTTGCAAATCTCTTTGTATTTTATATAATAGATCGTTGAACGAATCTTATTTTCCGGACATTTGGAAATTTGCAAACGTTATGCCACTTTTCAAAAGAGGTCTTCCATATATTTCGACTAATTATAGACCGATCTCGCTGCTAAGTTGTACATGGAAAGTTTTTGAACGGGTCGTTTATAAGTTTATTTATAACCATTTACATATTAATAACTTATTTTTCAAAAATCAATCTGGTTTTCTCACAGGCATTCGACAGTTCATCAGCTTATCGATATATATCATAATATTTGTCAAGCTTTTGACGCCAAACAATATACGTGTATTGTATTCGCAGATATCTCTAGAGCTTTTGATAGGGTATGGCATAAAGCGCTTTTATTTAAACTTAAGCAAAATGGAGTTCATGGTAAATTACTTTATTGGATTGAAAGTTATCTTAATAATAGAAGGCAACAAGTATTTGTCGGAAACGCGTATTCTGAAATCAAAAACATAACCGCGGGCGTTCCTCAAGGCTCTGTGCTCGGACCCCTTTTGTTTTTAATATATGTTAATGATATATCCGAAAATATGTTAAGCATAGCTCGTTTGTTTGCCGATGATAGTTCTTTTTCAGTATCCACTTCAAGAATTGATGATATGAAGGGTATTCTAAACCATCATTTAAACATTGTTTCAAATTGGTCAAAAACATGTTTAGTTCAGTTAAACGCCAGTAAAACTGAAGCATTATATTTTTCAAAAACCAATGAACAGCGTCGGCCTAATCTTATTTTAGACATCAACCAGTTGTCGTTTGTTGAACACCATAAACATTTAGGCCTTACTTTGAGCCATGATGGCAAATGCAATATGCATATCGAAAATATCTCTCTTTCGGCTTCCAAAATCATTGGAACTATGAGGCTTTTGAAATGTACACTAAGTCGTAAGGCATTAAATCAAATTTATTTATCGTATGTCCGTCCAAACTTAGAATATGCTGCTATTGTTTGGGATGGCTGCATGGAATATGAAAAAAATAAACTTAAACAAATACAGAATGAAGCTGCACGTATTGTGACCGGTCTTATCCGTTCGGTATCTATTGTTAATTTAATGAATGAAATAGGATGGTTAACGTTATCAGAACGGCGTAAGTTCCAAAATCTTTCTGTTGTATATAAAATGAAAAACGGAACAGTGCCTGAATACCTGGCAAATCTACTGCCAAGAACCGTAGCGGAAGAAACTCCATATCCCCTCAGGAACGCAGAAAATTTCTCGCAGACTTCAGTTAGAACCTCTATTTTTATGAATTCATTTATTCCATCAGCTATGAAATTCTGGAATGATTTACCTTTAGATATTAGAAATTCAGGCTCATTAAACACATTCAAAGGTCAGCTTATGCGAATAATGTTTACTAATTCAATTGTTCCTAGTTTTTACTTTTCTGGTGTACGTTTTTTTTTCTGTTATGCATGCTAGGATAAGAAATTCATGTAGTAATCTCAATAATGATCTTTTTTCAGATCATTTACGCGAATCGCCTCAATGCATTTGCGGTCAGAGTAATGAAGATGCAAATCATTTCTTCTTTGAATGTATGCAATTCAATGTTGAAAGGCTCGAACTCTTCCAGTCAACACGTTCGTTTCATCCTTTAAGCTCAAATACATTATTGTTTGGAAGGTTAGAGCTTACAACACACGAAAACGGTTTGATTTTTTATTCTGTTCAAAACTTTATTTAAGATAGTCATCGATTTACCTAAGTTTGCCATTATATTTTATCTGTCTAATCAACCCGAGCAATGTTACATGTGTTGCATTATTCTTTCTTCCACTTCTACTTTTTCTTTAATTTTTTTTTCTATTTTTCTATTATCTTAACATCTTCTACTACATATCATGTTGTATTTAATCCAGTTTATTGATACGTGTTAATAGCAATTGCCATTCATTATATTTGTTAAAACTACATTGTAGGGAAGGGCCGTAACTAATGTGGGTAGCACTTGTGGCCCGACCCGATCGCATTGTACTTGTACATATATGGCAATAAAATATGTTTAAATCAAATCAAGACGGTAGCACTATTTTCAACCCTTTTTGTGTTTGTGAGGTCATACGCCTTTATTCTTTGTTAACATTGCCATTCATGTTTTTGTGTTGACTGTGTTCTGTGAAAGATGCATTTCCTGTTCGACTTTTATACTTAGTATATCCAAATTATCCATATCCCTAAAACAAAAACTAATAATCCATATCGCTCGAAGTATATTGGCAAATAATCTATATCCGTAAAATACCTATACAGTCTTTAAAAATGCTAGGTAAGGATGTGATTATCAAAAAAGGTATTATTTTATTATTTTCTAAGCAAGAATCAGAATTTTAAAAGAGAATTTAAATTTTACTAATTGCATTTCGAGTGTGTCAACATGTTTAGCTAATTAAAGAACTGTAAATTAGCCGAATTTAACAAATTACCTACCATATAATAAAAAAAAAACTTATTTCATTATACACTACGTATTGCTTTGAACAAATTTAATGTCTTACATTGACAAGAATTGCCAATTCTGTCGTTGTTTAAACTCGCTTTTTTTTTCACAAAATAGTGTTATTCTCAAACAAAAATGTTTCAAAAAAATTTTTCATTGAAATGAGAACGATTTTTGTTAACCTATAAAAGTATGTTCCCAGCATGTTTGCTTTATTTTTATCACCTACTTTGTTTACAAATGACTTTGTAGCATCATTAATTGCCATATCTGCGTGACTTCATCATTGACCGAGAATATACACCGCTTTATTGAGTTCTGCTCAACCCGGGGCTAGAGGGCGTGAGCGGTAGCTAGCTTATTTCACTACCGCTCATGAACAGTCTCAATCAAACCGAGACTGCAATATTTCGTATGTGTCGTGCTCGGCCAATTCCAAAGGTCCATTATCATACTCTTTTTTATACTTCGTCTATGGAAATGACATGCATTATAAATGATGAGTATATTCATTCGCCCGCACTAATTAAAAGACTGTAAATTAGCCGTCTATGACAAATTACCTCCCATATAATAAACACACTTATTTCGTTATGCACACGTATTGCTTTCCATAAATTAAATGTCTGGCCTTGACAAGCATTGCCCATTATGTCGTTGTTTAAAAACCGCTTAATTTCCTTCACAAAACATTGTTTATCCCAAACAAAAACGTTCCAAATTTAATAATTTCAAGTTTAAAATTACCTCCTTTTCATTGAAATGAGAACGATTCCCAACATATTTGTTTTATTTTTATCACCGATTTTGTTTACATGTGACTTTGTAGCATTATTAATTGTCATATCCACGTCACTTCATCATTGACCCCGAATATACGCGCTTCATATCTCTTCTATGGAATTGACCCTTAACCCCTTACATATATATAATGGACTGTTCTTTCTCTGAATTAAGACCATTCCATTTATGTGACAAAGGAGAGTTTTATGGGAAATGATTGATCAGCAGCCCGGACATTGTAAACCCTGATCAGCCTGGGTTGATCTGGGTTTACAATGAACGCACAGGTTATTATAGTTGTGCTTAGCGGGTTAGGGGTTAACATGCTTAAATTGATTTGGTTCAGTATATTCGCCCACACTATTGTATGCCCTAATTCAACGTTCCCGGAGAATTTGAACGCATGCTTTTTATCAACCAATCAAATAAAATATATAAATATATAGGGAATTTTCGTGCTTATAAAATGATTCAGCAATAACAAAAGCGGTCGAAATATAGCACACGGTAGATTAAAATGTGTTTGATCCTATCAGGTCAAAATTTCTTACTTTTACGTCAGGTGAGTGGAGTTTTATTCAAGTTTTAAAAAATATAATTTTAACTATTTCAGTAGTTTGTATTGCTTGATGGTAGTTTTATTTGTTTGATCTCAGTAAATTGGAATGTTATTTATAGCTCTACTTTCGTTTTTAATTTTCGATTTTTTGTTTATTTCTTTTTCAATTATGTCAACTCTATTGCACAGCTATACATTTACATATACATTTTAAAGGGCAAAACAATTAAAATTGCAGACTATGGCGGCCCTATAGTGTAGATTATTTAATTTGGATTTGTAAAGGGAATTCCCCATTTCACAACTGTAAATAGTACAAGCCGGAAGTTATTGTATTACCTGGTTTGTTCTAATTGATTATTACCATATTTAAATACATTATGTTAGACAAGTGATAAAGTCAGTAGTGTGGGATCATTTCAGATATTGGAGGTATTTTGTTTTGTTACATTTTAATGAAGAATATTTCTACGTCAAGTAGCTAATTGTATATGACAGTAGAATATCCGGACACAAGCACATTTTTGCGGAGTTAAATTTAGCACATTATTGAGGGGTGTCTGTACAGGGTGGTGGTAGTGGTGATGGGGGAGGGGGAGGAACCTATAAACAGTCTCTCACTGTACCTGTAGGCGTTTTTACTAGTTTTGGGTTATTTATCAAGTATCATGTACTGGCTTAACGGTATAATAGCCTCACAAATGGTCCATTATATTAAAATGTATCTGTATGTACATTATAAATGATATATGTAATTTAAATGTTTTATATCGCCTGTAATATGATCGACGAAAATATATAAAATAAATAAATAAATAAATAAATAAATAAATATGTATATATATATATAAAAACAAATAAATGAATGAATAAACGAATGAACGAACGAATAAACGGACGGACGGACGGACGAACGAACGAATGAAAGAATGAATAATTAATAAAAGTTAATGAATGAATGAATGAGTGATTGTTTTTTAAAAGTTGCACCTCCCAATCCGCGACCCCCTCCCCCCCCCCCCCAACCCCACTCCCCCCCCCCCCCCCCACCCCACTCCTCCCCAATCTCAAATCCTGTATCCACCCCTGACTAAGAACGACCGTATCCAGTGTGACATGGATAGTCACACAAAATAAATGTAGAAAGTTACAGAAAACAACAGTTGTGTAGAGCAGTATAGTTTTAGATAGCAGATAAAGATAGATATGTAATGTAAATATGTAATTACAATAAGCATGTAGTTTGGTTCCATATGTAACAGGGCCCTATTTGGAAATATATACCCCATAAAATCAAATATCCAGGGAATGAACCAAGGGGCCAAGGTAACTCATTTTGAATTGTTAATGATGTATCAATGTGTTCTTCAAAGTGCAATGGATACACTGGGGCCTGGCAATACCATGTTCCAGTAATACTCATTCCATAAGTATTTACTCGTACAATGTAAAATGTCAATGTTTTCCTTTATAGATAAATTCGAGAAGTCCCCAGAGTTGGTATTGTTGATTTTTTTAATCTATATTTACTTATCTCTCAATTGGTTGGTACACTGTGTCATAATGATCCTTAGTACTCAATGTTCCGCACTGTAAAAAGGAGTATGAGAGTGGACCTTTGTAAACGACCGAACACGATAAATACGAAATATTGCAAAAATATTCTCGGTTTGATTGCGATTGTTCATGAACGGTAGTGAAATATGCTTGCTACTGTTTACGCCCCCTAGCCCCAGGTTCAGCAGAACTCAATATTCATTAAATCAATAGTACAGAATTTTAACCATCCCGAAGATGGCATGCATATGGCGTGGACATGCTATATTTACTGTCATTATTCCATGTCCAGCGGCGTATGGACCCCGAAGAGCGAAATAAACAAAATGGAATTTAGTTGGGAGCATCGGTTATGAAGCCTGCGCATCACAAGTAACAGTCGCCTTTCTGATTGATCATGCTCTGACTCCATACTCTCATTTCAATACAATTAAAAAAAAATCTGCAAATTGAAGAACCGTTGAAGCATCATCTACTGCCCTCATTTCTACAAATAGGTTTTCAATATCTGTGGTAACAGTAATACTTAAAGAAAACGTTCAATGTATAAAGGTTCTTTTGTTTGTAATTATGTCTCAATCCCTTTAACCCTTTCGTTGCCACAGTCAAAACAATGATTTAACGACACGTGTAGGCCCATATAAACATGCACACTATGTGCAGGATGATCAGGGTTTAGACTGTTCGTCACTCAGTAAGAAGGTCTTCCATAACACTTTATATATAAAATATTACCATAAGGTTTGAAATCAGATTTTTGCAGACGACATTTGAAATTTGGCGGTGAAAAGGTTAATTAATGCACACATAAGTTGAAATATGGCGTGCTTAGTTTGGACCGAATTAATTAGCCCCATCTTTGTAAATGCATCAGGTCTAAATGACAGTCTCAGATAATTAAATCATGTATTTTTAAGACAGTCACTTCGACTGAAGAAAAACATCTTAAACAAAAGTGTTACATTATAAGTTGAACACCTCTTGTAACATCTAGAGTAGTTAAACAGTTACATTCTGTTTCTTTCACAAATAGGTCTTTTAAAAGTTCAGGATCAGCATTCGGGTTGTCTTTGATATATGTGTAGTCTGTTTTCTTTAAATACTGATCCTATAATCAGTATGTGTCTAGAATCAACACGCATGTCTACTGGCGGTAGCCCTATTGTCAACCTTTTGTGTTTGTGATGTCTTATTTGGCCTTTTATTCATCTTTAGATGTACGTGATTGACTGTCGTCCTTGAATGCTATTTTTCCTGTTCGATTTTTATATCTATATTTTAAAGCCATTCCATAGTTTTGCATCGCAACAGGTGCTACTTTTATTAAATCATTTTCAACAATCGCACTGATATTACTAATGATTGCTTTCAGCAAATAAAAAACAACAAAAAATGAATATTAGTAATAGATCGTTATACTTTGTGAATTCCATTTTTTGTTGAATATCCACTACCAAGTTCATTTCGAGTACATTTTCATGGCAGTGGCAAATTACAAGATGATCGGTCAAAGTGAGTTCAACCACCTTTACTAGTTCCTTGCCATCTTAATACTAAGGTTTAACAACTGTTGATGTACATGGCATTCAAGAGGTGTTGCTTCTTTCATTACTTCTCATGAACAGACTCAATAAAACCGAGTCTGCTGCTTTATTCTCTTAATTGTGTGTGTTGCTCCCAAAGGATCACCTTTATCAGTATTTATTGGTCATGATTAAGTGGCTTATTTTCTTTCACCACAAGTCTTGCAATCTTGTCTTGTCTTGTCTTGTCGTGCCCTCTATGGTTTATTCTCTTGTTGCTCTGGCTTCTGCCAAGTTATTGAGTACCTTCTTTGTGGCTTTCTATGCTAGTGTTTTTTCTTGTATATATATATGTACACGAGCATCTTTGTGTTTTACTTATATTGCTTATTAATAATGACTTGTCGGTGAGAGAATAGTTCATGGCGGGGATTTTTTTATTTACACTGTCCCGTTTTATTGTGATGACAGTAGGCTAAGTGGGAGGTTTGGTGCACCCTAGAATCTGGTTTAAACTACCCCAGCGGGTCTTTTTTTGCCACTGACCGTTTCAAGGCGGTAGCCCTATTTTCAACCCTTTTTACGTTTGTGGCCTTTATTCTTTAATAACATTGGCCCAGGGCAAGAACATTTGTTTCTAAGTTACTCGTCCTACGCAATATCTGAATGGCCAAATTGATAAATTGTTAAAGAAGTTATCTGAATTTCTACTCGTCCTGCATCCATGGCGAGCGGACGAGTGGAATGTTCGTGCCCTGATTGCCATTCATATTTGTCCTTTTGTGTGTTTTTGGGTTTACTGTGTTCTGTGAAAGCTGCATTTTCTGTTCGACTTTTATACTTATTTGTACAAATTATCCATATCTCTAACAAAAAATAATAATCTATATCGCTCGAATAATGGCAAATAAAATATATCCGTTAATTACGTTCAAAAATATGGCAAGCCGTTTTCACATTTGATCACTATATAGCATATACGAATTCAATTAGTGATATCGCTAATTCAGTTACTGATATCAATAATTAATTAGCGATATCAAAATTGTAAATATCGATATCGCTAATTCAATTACAGATATCGTTAATTCTATTTTTGATATCGCTAATTCAATAATTCGTTTTCAGATATCAACAATTAATTTTCATTTCTGGATATCGGTAATTTTAATTTTTGATATCGCTAATTTTTATTTTTGATATCACTAATTCTAATACTGATATCAAAAACTGTATTAGTGTTATCAATAATTGAATTAGCGATATCCAGAATTGAACGAATTTACGATATAGGTAATTCAATTTTCCATATCAAAAGATCATTTCTTGATATCGCTAATGAATCACACTGAACGTTCCCTATTTTAGCTTTTCAATCCCAAAATTCAACATTCCAAAGCTATTCGACTTATTGAATCTTCTGTACAGAATCAACTTATAACAATATAAGGATCCCGTTAGGCCAACTCCGCCAAGTGTGCAACGAAACAACGCAGCCAGTAGGTGACATTACTAGTTTACCAACGTACTCTGTCCGTCTGTCCTTCCGTTCGTCAATCCGGTACTTTGGTAATGCCTCATCCGATTTCATTAATATTTTGCACAAATGTTAACCACCTTAGTTACATACGCAAACCCGTTTTTTTTTCGGAATTTGATTTTGATCAATACTTTCTGAGTGGCACCGTCCATCAGCACTTTCAGTGCTTTGGTTTTAAAAGGGAGAAGTCCATATTCACTCTTACATTATTTCTATTAGCGGTATAAAAAATAGTATTATTGATATCAATAACTGCTTTTCGCTTAATCATTTTTCGATATCGATAATGGAATTAGCGATATATCAACAATTGAACTACCGATATCGAAACATGAGTTTTTGATATCAACAATTGAACTTTTGATATTAGTAATTGTATTAGCGATATCGCTAAATAGTGATTAAATGTGAAAACAACTTGCCATACAAAAATGCTAGGTAAGCATGTAATTATCAAAAAGTGTGTTATTTTATTATTTTTTAAGCAAAGTATCAGAATTTTAAAAGAGAATTTAAATAATTTTACTAATTGCATTTAGAGTCTGTCAACAAGTTTAGTGTAAATTAGCCGAATTTAACAAATTACCTCCCATATAATAAAAAAGACAACTTATTTCGTTATACAAACGTATAGCTTTGAACAAATGTAATGTATAACATTGACAAGAATCACCGCTCTGCCAGCAGAGGTGTAAAAATATATCTGTATGAATGCCACCGCTCTGATATCAGTGTTGTAACATATATCTGTATGAATGCCACCGCTCTGACATCAGTGTTGTAACATATGTCTGTATGAATCCCACCGCTCTGACATCAGTGTTGTAACATATGTCTGTATGAATCCCACCGCTCTGACATCAGTGTTGTAACATATGTCTGTATGAATGCCACCGCTCTGACATCAGTGTTGTAACATATGTCTGTATGAATCCCACCGCTCTGACATCAGTGTTGTAACATATGTCTGTATGAATCCCACTGCTCTGACATCAGTGTTGTAACATATGTCTGTATGAATCCCACTGCTCTGCCATCAGTGTTGTAACATATGTCTGTATGAACCCCACCGCTCTGACATCAGTGTTGTAAAATATGTCTGTATGAATCCCACCGCTCTGACATCAGTGTTGTAACATATGTCTGTATGAATCCCACCGCTCTGACATCAGTGTTGTAACATATGTCTGTATGAATCCCACTGCTCTGACATCAGTGTTGTAACATATGTCTGTATGAATCCCACTGCTCTGACATCAGTGTTGTAACATATGTCTGTATGAATCCCACTGCTCTGTCATCAGTGTTGTAACATATGTCTGTATGAATCCCACTGCTCTGACATCAGTGTTGTAACATATGTCTGTATGAATCCTACTGCTCTGCCAAACAGTATTGTAAGCCGTATAGGTCTGAATCCCACCGCTCTGCCGGCAGCGTTGTAAGAACTATTATATTTGTGTATATATATATATATATATCGTTATGTCCTCAAAGTTGACAGTTTAATTCACAAACACATCCACTGTTTGGTTACACACTTTTATTGTCTACGTTTATAACACTATTTCTATTTATAAAAGCAATTTTAACGATGATAATGAAAATTAATATAATCTGGCTCAATTCATGCTGCGGCCCTTTTTATAGGGATTTAATCTTATGAATATTAATGAGTTAGCATGTAGGCCATTGCTAAGGTTTAACCTAAGTCAACTCAGCAGTCATACATTATTTAGCAGGCATGCCCATGCTATGTAATTGACACTTAGCATGCACCGAGGAACCTATATCTGATACATTGAATACAAAACTAATAAAGTATATAATCAAACTAATACAGTATGTAATCAAACTAATACAGTATGTAATCAAACTAAGTAATCAAACTAATACAGTATGTAATCAAACTAATACAGCATGTAATCAAACTAATACAGTATGTAATCAACCTAATACAGTATGTAATCAAACTAATACAGCATGTAATCAAACTAATACAGTATGTTATCAATACAGTATGTAATCAAACGAATACAGTATGTAATCAAACTAATACAGTATGTAATCAAACTAATACTGTAATCAAACTAATACAGTATGTAATCAAACTAATACAGTGTGTAATCAAACTATTACAGTATGTAATCAAACTAATACAGTATGTAATCAAACTAATACTGTAATCAAACTAATACAGTATGTAATCAAACTAATAGTATGTATTCAAACTAATACAGTATGTAAAACTCATAAAACAAATCCGCCCGCACTATTGTATGACCTACTTCAGCATTCCCGAAGAATTTGGTTGACCTTTTATAAGTTCAAGGATCAAACTAATACAGCACTCATAACACAAATCATAACACACTATTGTATGACCTACTTCAGCGTTCTCGGAGAATTTGGTGAGTTCATGGATCACATGCTTTTTATCAACCAATCAAGTAAAATATATAAATATATATGGAATTTACGTGCTTATAAATAGTATTTTAACTGACTGAGCAATAACAAAAGCGGTCGAAATATAGCACACGGTAGATTAAAATGTGTATCAAGGTTTCCTACTTTTATGTCAGGTGAGTTGAGTTTTGTTCAAGTTTTAAAAAATATAATTGTAACTATTTTAGTAGTTTGTATTGCTTGACGGTAGTTTTATTACGTGCTTAACTCAAAAGTATAGCGGTAGATAACAATTTGTATAATCCTGCCAGGTCAGGATTTCTTACTTTTATGTGGTTCTGGTGAGTGGAGTTTTAAGCTTTAACAAAATATATTTTTAACTATTTCAGTAGTTTGCATTGCTTGATTGTAGTTTTATTTGTTTGATCTCAGTAAATTGGAATGTTATTTATAGCTCTACTTTCGTTTTAATTTTCGATTTTTTGTTTATTTATTTTTTTCAATTCTGTCAACTCTACTGCATAGCCATACGTTTACATATACATTTTAAAGAACAAACCAACTAAAAGTGCAGACTACGGCTATAGATTTTA